>ML810001.1:354342-379835 GCA_009831015.1 Picea engelmannii | reverse complement strand
TATCATTTTCACGTTTGAATGCCATAAGCTGTATTGAGTTGTCCCATTGATCCACCTTTTAAAAATATAAAAATATTCATTTCTTAAGTTACCAAGCACCTTTGGTCTGCAACCACAAAGGGTTTCTTGGAGTGATAACACATAGGGGTGAAGAAAATAATGCATAACAGTAATCCCCCCAAAGTATGAAGTTATAACAGAGTGATCGTTGAAATACGTTTTCGAGTGTGTGTAGGGAACAAGGAACATGTCGGTCGGAAACCTACCAACAAACAAGGAAACAAAGTACAATAATATATCATCAATGAGGTAGACATTCCCATAATCATAATACAAATGAATCAAAGAATAAATTTCGACATGAAAAGATCCATGTCAAGTAAGACAGGTCATGGCCACCAAACATACACTGTGGATCCATGCCATTATGACTCAAATATGAACATAGGCACCAAAAATACACTATGTATCTATGTGTTAAAGACTCAAATTTGAACATAGACATGAGAAATACATTGTGGATATATGCAATAGTACAATCCAAATATACTCCCATGCAACCTGAATCTGTTAGAAAAAATTCAGGGTCTTCATATCCACCACTCTATAATACAAATCTAACCATGTGAATACACGTGTTAGTGTATACTTTTAACAAGTGTGAGGTAAATCACCATTAATGTCAATGACTACAAAGGTACACTAGTACAATCCAATGGGTGTGAATTTGTGAGCTGAAGTCGAACACACGACGAAATCTCTCGACCAAGGATCAATAATGAAAACCCACTGTCGAAAGCGAGGAAACCTTCCATTGAGGCATGCAAGTTCCAAGGTACCAATTAGTTTCTAATTCTAATTCCTAGATAATGAGTTGAATTCGTAAGGAAAAGACTCTTCACAGGAGGGCCTTAATGTACCCCCCATCAATGACACGAAACAAGTAACAATATTTGAAGTAGATCACAGTAACAAGTTATTCAGGACTGACTTAGGGATGGTCTACATAATAGAAGGATTAAGGACTGCATAAATAGTCGACGCAACAGAAGGCTTTCCGAGTTGAACTTCCCTTTGAACATATTGACGACACGACAAATGTCTTGGAAACACTAACTCAACAAAAGGGATCATGGACCAAATTGTAATCTTATAAAGGAGTTTGATCAAGAGACAAGCATATTTTCCAACCTAGAAATAAAGTGAGTGAAAGGGTGTCATGTTCAAAAGAAACTCTTCCATAGAATACAAGTTTAGATACATTTATTTCTCAATTCNCCCCCCCACCATTTCTGGCAAGTACCTCTTTGTTTTTACACAAGCTTGAGGAGGATAACATATGCTTCAACTGTAATCTCATCCTTTGGATGAGTCCCTCAGAGTATGTTTAACGAACCCTAGGAAGGAGTGGTTCGGTCCTATATGGGCCTTTCGATGTTTGTTTTACGAGTCCAAAGAAAGTAAACTCAATGGTTTTTCATATTTTAGAGAGTCTGGAAAACACTTAAAGGAAAATCCAAAATGTCCATCTTTGTAAAGTAGTCTGATGAGACCAAAAAAGAGATAAACTACCTCTCAAAATATGTGCTTTCTAATTCACTTTAATGAGCATGAAAGACAACAATATCGCTCGACAATCTTTTCATGTTTAGAGAGTCTGAAAAGAGATTAAAGAGAACTCTAGGGGGTTCCTTTTTCATATAACCTTTACGAGTCGGAAAAATTGATAAAAGTATACTCGGTTACATTCTCAGGTATTTATGAGAATGAGAAAGAACAAATACTAAACTCGAGATTGTTTTCATTTTTATGCAAGCTTAAAACAAAACAAAACTATTCTTGGGATAGATTTTATTTTTACATAAGATTAAGACTAAACAAAACTATGCCTAGACCTGGTTTCATTTTTAGACTAGATTGAACCAAAGGAAACTATGCTTGAGGTAGGTGGTTTCATTTTTACACAATCTTGAACTAAAGTAAAAACTATGCTTGCTACTTCCCAACGCATTATCCAGGGACGATTGGTACTTTACCCCTAGCTTAAGAAGCTAGCGTCTTAACTTCAGCATGAAATTCAGTGGTTGTAAGAATTTCTCCCAAATATTCATTTAGTCCAATGGCACAAGAGAATGAAATAAAGCTTCAAATACTATATGTAACGAAGTACTTGACTCAATCAAAGAGGGGGGAAATCTATTTCATTTTTTAATGAGCTTGCCACAACAACAGAAACTATGCTTGAGAAGGGTTGTTTTATTTTTTAATGAGATTGACATAGGAGAAATTATCTAGGTGGATATCGATATCCACCCACCTTTTCCAACTCACTCAAAACAGTTTTCTGGCAATTTTGGCAATTTACTATTTTTAGCAGTTTTTAACTTTTGGGGCCATTTTGCGGGCCTAAATGAAGGTTTTTATGGATAGAGCTTCTCAATTATTACCACAGAATCTCATTGAGCCCAAAAATTATTCTCCTCTATGATACCTTTTCAACGAGCTATTGTGTGCCCCAAACAAAGATCGTATGCCAAAGTTATGCCCCTGGGAAGTTGATACACCAAACTACCCAAAATGGGTTTCATCTTCTGGGTTAGGGTTTTGGATTTTATTTATGATAAAAATTCCTTTGGGGCTTCATTGTAAAATCATATTCTCATGGATGCGAGTAGCCATCACATCTCTTCTCAAAGATAAGCTCCCACCATTCTAGTGAGTCTTTCACTCTGTATTTTACAGTCTTTGTACATTTTCGCTCATTAATAGAAAATTGTGTATTAGTGTATGTATGTGTTTATGGTTGCATATTTGATACATTTCTATTATAATATTGTATATCCAAGATATATTTGTACATTTATTTATTATATCTCCGCTCTCATTTCGTGCCAAAAATAATCTGGATCAAGAAGAACTATGTTCGTAACCTCTGTTTCATTTTTTAACAAGGTTTCCATAGAGATAATGACTAAATATGATTAATAAATAAGAAAAAACCTTAGGAAAAAGAAATCATAGGTGTGTGTGAAGTAACTCCAACACCCCCCCTGAACATCACTATGGTGAAAATAAAGAATGGGTCACGAAAACGAGGCCATGTTAGGTACCCCAATACAAAAGATACACTGAAATAAAGTGAGGAAAGAGGGAAAACCTCATGGGAAAAATCCCCCTTCAAGGTACAATGTGTGTAAAAGGAAGAACTATAGTTGCTAGGAAATTGCGTCCTTCCACTCCAATATGACTTCGCAGAGAATGGAACTTCTTCTTAGTGAAGGTCTTGGTGGAGAAGTTTGTTGTCTGTTCTGTTGAAGGACAAAACTGTAGGTCAATGATCCCCTCATGTACTAATTCCTAGATGTAGTGCATGTGGATCTCGATGTTCTTCGTCCACTGTCACTAAACTGGATCTCTGCAGAACTTCAAAGTGCTCTGGTTGTCACACCAGATGATGACCAGTCAATGAAACTAAATGCCCAACTTAGTGAGAAAATGTTGTAGCCACATAGCCTGTATGGTTATGTTAACTACCCCTATGTACTTTGCCTTGACTGAAGAAATAGAAATATCAGCCTGCTTCTTGCTTGACCAACAGATAGGCTCGGAACCAAGACTAAGTGAGTAACCAAATGTGGAATTGTGATCAATGCTATCTCCAACCTTGTCAGAATCAATAAACCCAGTGATATCTAATGTAAATTCTACTGCATAATGAATCCCAAAGGTGATGGTGCCATGTACGTATCGAAGGATATGCTTTGCAGCCTTCCAATGTAGCTCATGCAGCTCCTACATGAACCTAGAAACTATGCCAATTGCATAGAAGAGGTCTGGTGTAGAGTGTGTGAGATACAACAAGCTCCCCACTAGATGTTTGTACAGTTTGTTTTAAACCAGTGGAGTCTCCCCGACATCCTCAAGTTTGACTCCTGATAAGAAAGAATTCAGAGAAGACTTGTAGTTTGTCATGTGAAATCTCTCAAGGAGATCTCGTGCATACTTGGCATGGGACAGTTTGATTCCCGATGCATCCTAATTGGTCTCGAGTCCAAGGAAGAAGTGTAGTGGACCCATGTCCATCATCAGAAACCTGTCATGTAGAATCCTCTTGACTACATCAATTGCTAAAGTCAAGCAACCGATGATTAACCAATCATTAACATACAAAACTAAGAGTAGAAGTGAATCAGTTGTCTTGAGCATGTAGACATTCGAGTCTGATTTACAACATACAAATTTCTATGACAACAAGTAGGAGTCCATCTTGGCATACCATGCCCTCAGAGCCTGCTTGAGACCATAAAGGGACTTCTTCAGTCGATAGACCAAAGATGAGTCCTGCATAAATCCCTGGGGTTTCTCCTTGTAGATATCCTAAGAGAGATAATCATGAAGAAATGTATTCTTCACATCCATTTGATGGACTTCCCATCCCTTGGCTTCCACAATGGAAAGTGTCAATCGTATGGAATACATATTCTCTATTGGTGCGAAGGTCTCATAAAAGTCAATACCATGCACCTGTTGAAAACCTTTAGAAACAAGCCTTGCTTTGTGTCTACTAATCTGTCAATCCATTGCGCTCTTGGTCCTGTAGACCCATCTACATCTAACAAGTTTCCTCCCAGAAGGAAGGGGAACCAGATCCCAAGTCTTTTTCTCAAGGAGGGAATTGTACTCCTCCTGCATGGTGGATTCCCAAAATGGATTTCCAGCAGCCTTTCCATAAGACTGTGGATCTAAAGACTGAAGCAAGAAAATATTCCTAGAGGGAAATGGTTCAATGGTAGTGAGTTCAACATGAGGCTCCTTGAAATCAGATCGAGTCCTCCTAGTATCGGTTGGATCAACAATGAGATCCCCTGCATCCTAAAGAGTAGTATGTGCCCACTTAAGCATCTTCTCTGGCTCTGCAACTGCATCTGAATACTTTGACTCTGCATTTGACTATACTAACTCTAAATATGAATAATCTAAGTAATCTAAATCATAACTCTCATCTAAAGAATATTTTGCATGTGCATGTTCATCATCTTGGACATGGAGAAGAATGAAGGTGTCTGCATGCGGTTGTTGAGGTACATGCGAGAAACTTTCCTCGAATTGAACACTACACTTAATGATGAGCCGATCTGATGAAAGATCAATAATACTATATCCCTTCACACCGTCAGGGTATCCAAAACAAACACAATCAGTGGTATGTGGATCAAGTGCCTTCCTTTTTTTAGAGGGAATCTAGGCCCATGCAAGTGAACTGAAAATGCGAAAGTGGGTCACTTTGTATTTGAGGCCGCTCCAACCCACGTAAGGGGTCTTATCCTTGACATATCTATGGGGAGATCTATTTTGGATGTATTTTTCACAATTAAGTGCTTCGACCCATAGTATCTGTGGTAGTGACTTTGCATGCAACTTGCAAGATGCCATCTCCTTTAGAGATCTATTTTTCCACTCAGCAACTCTGTTTTGCTGCAGAGTATAGGGAACTGTGTGTTACAGCTGAATCCATGCCTCATGGAAAATATTATGGATCTCATGATTCACATACTCTCCCTCATTATTAGTTCAGAGGAATTTAATCTTCTTTCTGGTCTATGTCTCAACCAGGCCTTTAAAATCTTTGAGGTGTTGAAATACCTCAGATTTTTTGCTGAGAAAGTAAATCCATGTAAAATGTGAGATATCATCAACAAAAATGAGAACAAACCTTTATTTGATGATAGATGGATGTGGAAAAGGACCCATAAGGTCACTTTGGATCATATCTAAAGGTGTGGAATCTCTCTGAGACTTTCCTTTGTCGAATTTCTCTTGAGGGTGATTTTCGAGAACACATCCCTCACATACTCCCTTGGAGAAATGGATGTATGGTAGACCATCAACCGATATTTTATTAATAAGTTGTTGCCTGTATCTGAAATTCAAATGTCCAAACCTTTCATGCCATATCCTACTACTTTCATTAGCATGAGTAAGCAGTAAAGCATAATCAGTTTCAATGAATTCAGAAAATGTATACAATCTAGATTGATGATTTACCTCAGTGGTAGCAACCCTGGATTTGGTTTGCATGTCATAGATGTCGAAGACATTTGGTGTGAATATGAATTTATTTATAGTGCTGGAATTCGTCATCTGATACACAGACAGAAGATTGACAGGAAGTTTGGGAACATGCAACACATTCTCGAAGCTTTTGTTGGTGAGTTCAATCCTTCCTTTTCCAGTGACTTCGATTGAAGATTTGTCCCCCATAATAATAGGAGGACCTTTGCATGCATCCAATGAAGAATAGGAGTTTTCTGAGGTAACCATGTGATGTTATGCTCTTGAATCTATGATCCAAGCATCGGGAGAGGAGTTGATGGCAATCAAGGCATGGCTAGAATTTCCTTCCATGGGATTCTGATCTTCTGGCTTCTTCTTCTTAGAACCCTCGAGGATGCGATCTCCAAGGTTGTTTTGCTGCAGTATTTGAGACATTAGATCTATTTGGTTTTGCATGCATGTGGATTCTGGATGGAATCCTTTGTGAAAGTACGTTCATTTCTCCCCTTTTATTCCCTTTTCCCCTTTGGATCCAGAGGCATTGGTGAAGGGTTTTGTGTATCCTTCCTTCTTCAGATGTGCATAAGCTTTCCTTTTGTATTTATATTTATATTTTTGATATTTATGGCTGCCATCTTGCATAGTGAGTGCATGCACCTTTGGGTCGTTGATTTTTCCCATGTCTATGAGCTTGGTTTTCTCTTGTTTTAGGGATTCGATAATGTTAAGCCATAAATAGTGGCACATTACCCCTTAATTGGGGCATATTACATCAATAATGTTATTTTATTTATGTCGGCTTGGGTCCATTAGTTGTAATTATACATCCTAGTCTCCTATATATACCTAGGAGACATTTTCATTTGGAATCATCTTGTATTTGGACATTTATGTGGTGTATAAGGAGGTTTCCCCCTTGAAGAGGCTTATTACCTGAAATTATCTCTTTTTCAAGGATTTGAGTACTTATTTTGAGGTTTTTCTATGCTATATTGATATTTGGTTCTTAACATATGGTATCAGAGCTCAAGCTCTTGGGGTTTCACTGCTACATCTGAGATAGCTTGGAATTTTTTCTATAATGTTTTTATACGACATTTCAAAAGGAACCCCTTGGAGGATATTTAGTAGACGAATCAAGGTACGTTGGGTTCAAATTTCAGCTCAAGAGGACTTATACTTTCAGAGATACAACATGTGTAATATAGGGTTCCAGAATCATCCTAAATTTTGTCATTGTAACATTTTCTCTATAAAAAAAAAATTGTAATGTTTCAGACCCTGAAATTCGTAGGATATTCACAAAAATTACTAATTTATCTATGATAAAAAAATCCAACTTCTGGGTCATCTTACATTTGTAGATACACCCTGTGGAAGATAGGGTATCTGACTAGTCTCAAGTAGGTGTTCTGGGTAAAACAATAATAAATTATTCCTAGAGTATCCAAATTGAGTGAGACTAGTTGCATTGGATAGTGGACAATCTGTAGTATTTCTGGTACAATTTTTAGAATTTAATATCAATTATTTTGTGAGGGGCACGCTATACAAGTGAGATCTCTTAGAAAGCCCAAAAATAAGCAAGATGTGGGTAAGTTACCATAAATTCCACTTGACACATCCAATTTTGATCACACCTGTGGAATTGTGGAGAATAAATATCATAGAACTACACAAAATAAATTTCCATACCCAGAAGGGCCAAAATTTTGGAGATACAACATAATAAAGATTGTCTAACAGACCCACCTCAAAATAAAGATTTAAAAGTAATACTTGCCCAACATGCCACCAAAAAAGAGAACTTCTACACCAAATAAGCCTCCATATAGTCCTACTTGGAATCTTGATGAAGGTGAAGAAATGCATAGGGACATAAATGATTTACAAAAGAAGACAATGAAAAAATATGAACTAAAAGGGATGATGGATGGTTTAAAAAGTGATATCATGGAAGGATTGAAAAAATTCCTAATAGAGAGGAAACATGAAAGTGAAAATGTATCCCATGAAATTCATGATGAGGACACAAGGAATATGAATCAAGAATTGAGAAAATCCAAATTTGGGTTGAATACAACCACGTTCCTAAGATCGATATGAGGAATTTTGATGGCAAGGACCCAATCACATGGATACTTCAGATGGAGCATTTTTTTTATCTACATGATGTGCCACATACAAAAAAGGTATGAATTGCTTCTTTATGTTTAGAACACAATCAATTTGTGTGGTATCAATGTCTTTTTTCTCTCAAATCATTCGTCACTTGGACAATTTTCATGGAAGAAATGATAGCACACTATGAGGATACAAGGAGCAATACCTTATTTAGCCAATTGACAAATCTCAAGGAAAAGGGTTCCATTACAGAGCACATTGAGAACTTCCAAAGATTGAATATAAAGGTAACAAATATCTCAGATGAGCACTTGATTGATGTATTCATAGGAACTTTAAGGGATAACATTCAACATGAGGTTCGCCTTTGGGAACCCAAATCATTGGAGAATGCATTTAGGGTGGAAAGAAATGTTGAAAGTAAAAATATGTCTATGGATACTAGAAGGACCACTCCTAACATCTATCAAGAGAATAATGATCCTTCTTCTAAAACACCTCAACCTACAAGGTTGAAACCTCAACAATTGGAGGAAAGAAAAGAAAAAGGTTTATTCTTTAAATGTGACAGTAAGTATAGTAAGGGACATAACTGTGGTGAGAATAAATTATTCTACATAGATTGTGAAGAGGAAGAAGAACAAGAACAAGAACCATCTCAAGATGAAAACATAGAAGCGATTTCTTTTGAAGAGTTGAATCCCACGATATCATGTAATTCATTGGATGGAATTAGAACTCCTCAAACCCTCAAGATCGAAGGATATATCAAAAAAAAAGGGTAATAGTCCTAATTGATTCTGGTAGTACTCATAATTGCATTCACTATAAATTAGCCAAATCTCTCAATTGCTTTGTATATCCAATGTTGGAGTTTCAGGTAATGATTGCAGATGGAGGAACTATCAATTGCTTAGGAAAATGCAATAAGATCAATCTTAGTATGGGGGAATATGTAATGAATAGTCCAATGATTTATATACGCATGGGTGGTGTTGATTTTATACTAGGAATCCAACGGTTATAATCATTAGGAACATTGGCTTTTAATTTTCAATAACTTTTCATGAAATTTTCATTGGAAGGAATAGAAATTGAGTTAAGAGCTATCACAGGGAAACCTAGTAAGGTGATAAGCTCTAATGGCATGACAAAATTATTTAAAAAGGGGAATCAAGGTGTAATTTCATAACTATTCTCACTAGATGTTCAAATATCTAAGCCATCTATTCCCCTAGATCTCCAAGGGATCATTGATAAGAATTCCAAATTATTTGAAGATATTCCCAAAGGTCTTCCACCCACTCGAAATCATAATCATGCCATTCACCTAATTACTGGGATTTTTGCTCCTAACATCAGGCCGTACAAATACCCTTATGCATAGAAGAGTTAAATTGAGTGTATGGTTGATGAAATGTTAGCGGCTGGCATTATTAGACCTAGCCAAACTTCTTACTCAACACCGATGGTAATGGTACTCAAGAAAGATGGCTCATGGCGCATGTGTCCAAATTATAGAGAGCTCAAAAAGATCATTATTAAAGATAAGTTTCCCATTCCCATCATTGATTAATTTTTATATGAACTACATGGACAAATCTGTTCCACAAAGTTGGATCTTCGTTCATGGTATCATCATATTAGAATGAAGGAAGAAGATATCCCAAAAACAACATTCCGAACTCATGAAGGCCATTATGAATTTTTGGTCATGCCTTTTGGGCTTACAAATGCACCTTCCACATTCCAAGGGTTGATGAATTTCATTTTCAATCCCTTCCTTCAAAAAAACAATTTAGTGTTTTTTGATGATATACTAATCTATAGCAATTCTTGGGAGGATCATGTGCAACATGTTGACAAGATGCTACAACTACTAAAGGAGAAAAAGCTATATCCCAAACCATCCAAATGTTTCTTTGGGGTGAAGGAGGTAGAGTATTTGGGTCATATTGTATCTCATTAAGGTGTCAAGGTAGACCCTAACAAGATTAAGGCCACGATGGATTGGTCGATTCCCAAAACATTGAAGAATATTAGAGGATTTTTGGGTTTGACAGGTTACTACCGCATGTTTGTTCGACACTATGGAAGAATAGAAACACCTTTAACGACACTAACTAAGAAGGATGCATTTTCATGGACTCTAGATGAAACTAAATATTTTGAACAACTTAAAGAGGTGATGTGAAACTCTCTTGTCTTGACCACTCCAGACTTCACAAAAACCTTTATTGTGTAATGTGATGCCTTGGGAAATGGAATTGGTGTTTTCCTAATGCAAGAAGGAAGGCCCCTGGCTTTTGAAAGTTGGACACTCAAGGGAAAGGACTTACAAAAACCCATTTATGAGAAGGAAATGATGGAAATACTACATGCATTGAAGAAATGGTGCCCTTACCTAATAGGTAGGCACTTCAAGGTAAAAAAATATCATGATAGTATTAAACACTTCTTGGAACAAAGACTATCTTCAGAAGAACAACAAAAATGGGTGACCAAGATAGTGGGTTATGATCTTGAAGTCGTCTACAGAAAAGGGAAGCAAAATGTTGTGGCAGATGCACTCTCAAGAAAGGATGAATATGTTGAGGCATTTCTTTGTGTTATCTTGATCATCCAACCCGATTGGATAATAGAAGCAAGGGATGAATGGAAGAATGATGAAAACGTGTGGACACTCATTTAAAGGTTGCAGTAGGATTCCAGTGCGTCAGATACATTTACATGGAAAAATGATTCACTATGGTACAAAGATCGCTTATATTTATGTAAAAACTCCCAACTCAAACAAAAGATTGGAATTGAACACCTCTCTGGTAGGAGGGCACTTGGGAATTTTGAAAACCTACCATAGGGTCAAGAAGGAATTTTTTCGGGATGGTCTTAAAACTGATGTTCAAAGGTTTGTGGAAGAATGTTTGGTTTGCCAACAAAACAAGGTGTAAAAAATTAAGACGCCCAGTATTTTAAAACCATAAGCCATCCCAATTCAGCACTAGGAGGAGGTTTCCATGGATTTCATCACAAGGTTACCGAAGTCTGAAGGAAAGAGTGTCATCATGGTGATTTTTGATAGACTTACCAAGTACGCACACTTTTGTGCACTCTCTCATCCCTTCAAATCCAATACAGTTGCCACCAAATTCATGAAGACCGTTCAAAAGCTGCATGGAAGCCCAAAGATTATTGTATGTGACAGAGATCCCATCTTCACTGGACATTTTTGGACATAATTATTTTCTTGTTTGGGTAATCAATTGGATCGTAGCTCATCCTATCATCGTCAATCTGATGGACAAACCGAGATAGTGAACAAATGTATGGAATTCTACCTTCATTTCTTTGTGTTTGATAAACAAACACAATGGTTCAAATGGTTACCCTTGGAAGAATGGTGGTATAACACTTCCTTTCATACTACAACAAAAATGACACCATTTATGGCACTCTATGGATACCACCCTCCTTCCATCACTTCTTCTCTAAAATAAAAATCTAAGGTTCAAGAAGTGGAATATCACATCCAAAATCAACAACAAGTTCTCAAAATGTTAAATGACAACCTAACCATGGCATAGAATCGCATCAAACAACAAGAAAATCAACATCGTAGTGAAAGAAGTTTTGAAGTAGGGGATTGGGTGTTTTTAAGACTACAACCATACAAACAGATGTCCCTCAAGAAAGACAAGAAGGATAATATATTATCACCAAAGTAATATGGCCCTTATAAGGTGTTGAAAAATATTGGTACTATGGCATACAAATTGGAGTTGCCTGCATCTTCCTGAGTACACCTAGTTTTCCATGTTTCATGCTTAAAAAAGGTTATAGGTGACAATATCCCAGTTCAAACTATAGTTCTAGAACTTTATAGGAAGGAAAAATCATATTGGAGCCTGAATCCATCACTGACATAAGAATTCTCTAGCTTAGGAATAGATCCATTTCTGAGTATCTCATTAAATGGAGGAAACTGTTGGCTAAAGATTCCAATTGGGAAGGCGAGTATTTTATACAGAAGCATACAGAGTTACTCAAGTGTTGCGGAAAACACTTGTCTCAAGGGGAGGTGCATTTTAAGCCCTAAATAGTGGCGCATTACCCATTAATTGGGGCATATTACATTAGTAATGTTATTTTATTTATGTATGCTTGGGTCCATTAGTTGTAATTATACCTCATAGTCTCCTATATAACCAAGGAGACATTTTCATTTGGAATCATCTTGTATTTGGACATTTGTGTGGTGTATAAGGAGGTTTCTCCCTTGAAGAGGCTTATTGCCTGAACTTCTCTCTTTTTCAAGGCGTTGAGTACTTATTCTGAGGTTTTTCTATGTGTTATATATATATATATATATATATATATATATATATATATATATATATATATATATATATATATTTGGTTATTAACAGATAAAGTCCTCAAGAGAAGGCATCTTTCAGGTGGCTCCAAAAGAAAATATGACATAATGGAATGTGGATACAAATACAGAGAATTCGGGACTAAGTTTGGAGAGAATGCTGAGAACCATTTGTTTCTCCTCCTTAGATTTATCAACCCCGAAAATTTTGAGTTGCGATAGTAAATTCTTGAATTTTGTAAAGAAATATTGGATATTGTCGAAGATTTTTGGATCCAATGTGAACAATTCCACCTCCAACATGTGTCCCCTCATCTCATCTTTTTTTCCAAAGAGCCCTTCCAAGGTGGTCTAGGATTAATTGGGAGTCTTACAAGAAGATATGTGAAAAAGGAGATCGAGATAAATAAGACTGCAAATTGTTATGAATGCTTCATCCATTCAATTTAAATACTTGGATTTTTCTATGGATGATGTCGGTTTTGTATTTGTATTTAAGGTTAACCTATAAAATCCTTTGTTTCAGAGATGTATGACTATTTTCTCCTTCCATGCAAAGTAGTTGTAAGGTATAAGAATGAATTCTTTTTGGAAATCCATCTTTTCGATGTCTTCAATCTTTTGTACCTGCAAAAAAATTTGGTGTAGATTTTTCTTAGTAGTTCATCAACTCTGATACCATGTAAACGTGTTGAACCTACACAAAATATATCTAGCTAGAAAATACTACACACATTTGCAAAGAGAAATTCAGAAAGAAGGAGAGAAAGAATAGAAAAATTCTCATTAACCGTTTGAATAATGACTAATTTACACATGATATACTCTGTATAAATTAATGAATGAGCACTGGAGGAGAACCAATGTTCCATAGTGGTGGTCTAGAGTGTTTTGGACACACACCAATAATTACAGGAGTGAACTACCACCTAGTCTAGTCTCTCAGGCAATTACGAGAGTGAATTGCCACCTAACTGAGTTAAGTAGTCAACCAGTCTTCAGTTAACTGACTGAACAGAGTGTAGTGAGGATTATATCAAGGAATCGAGGGTAATGCACCATTCTAGTGCTGATCCCAAGGCAAGTGTGCATTAGCATGGTGACAAAACTAATGTTGCATCTAGACTCAACTCGACTAGTCAAACTAAAGTGCCAACTAAAGAGAATATTCTCCAGGTGGAATATTCTCCCCTAAAATATATGAGACTGGATAATAACTAATTATGAATAATAAACAAGAAAAAAACTTAGGAAAAAAAAATCCTAGGTGTGTGTGAAGTAACTCCAACATAAGACTATCTTCTTGATCATGACTTCTAAGAGGGCAATGCTCTGGAAGGACACCATGCCAAGGGATAAAAATCGGTCATAGCTTCCAAGAGATATTCACTTGACATAAGAAACACACTTTGGAAGGAACACATGTCGAGGGCCACGATAGGGGTAAGGATTTGAGGCTCTAATAGCCATATCAAATCTATAACCATGTCAACTACCACATCCAAGTCATAAGAGATTGAGGTTACATTGAGAGGCTCATATGCATCAACAGTTGAAGGCATGGGAGACAAGGCCACATAATTGACCTGGGGCAGGGGTGATACCATCTGCATATAATAACCATTTAGGGAGGTCATTGGGTTGGTAATCAAGTCAAGGCCAATAAAATAAAGTTGATCAATAGTCACAATTCTTCCATCGTGAGGGAAAGATATCACGCGAAAAAGAGTGGACATGATAGCTTTCATGACATAGCAATAATATTTCTCAAGGAGTAAATCGAAATCCAAGGGGTCATGGACTACCATAACATGAATAAAGATAGTTTTCCCTCCCAAAGTTATGGGAAACTAAGGAATGGTCCCTAAAGGTTGACTGGTTCTTCTGTTAAAAGATAACATATTTTGGGTAATCGGTACAAGCTGAGGACAACCCAAAGCTTGCTAAGCAATAGAGGACAAAATACTAATGGATGCACCTTTGTCTATCAGTGTCTAAGGAATGTCCTGACCACAAACATGTACTATAATATTGAAAGGAATGTGGGAGGGAAGACGAGGTCTAGTTAGAGTACCCCAATAAAAAAGGATAGACTCATTACTTGGAGGAGGTTCCACGGGAGAAGGAGGAATGCCCCCTAGCATGGTAGATTCTTTATCAACGAGAAAAATGTGGGCAATATTGGGTTTTCTCTTTAGCAGGAGAGTAGGATCAACCGATGACAGGATCAGATCGACCACTTGGGTTACATTCCCCAAGGGGATAATGGGTTCGACGCATGGAAACGGATCGACCGCTTGGATTTCACTCTCTAACATGAGAGTGGAATAGACTGAGGACGGGATCAGATCGACCACTTTGTCAACTGGTTCAACTAAGGATGTAGGTTTTCTACCAGAAAATATAAAAATGTCTAATCAATTTTTATAAGCGCTTTATTTTAAGGATGTTGTTTACTCAAGGGTGCGAAAGTGAAACATATGATGTTTGAATTGACTTCGAAAAAATGCAAAATGATGAAATGCAAAAAATATTCTTTTCAATGAATCCTACTTATGGGATGGAGAAGAAGTTCAACTTTCTTTTAACAAATAACACCCAATTCCCAAATTCCTAAATGCAATATTTCTTTCGTGAAAGATGCAAAAGAAATGCTAACTCGCTACGGAAATGAAAAAAATCATCCCCCAACTAATGAAAATCAAGAATTAACACTTTTATTTCGAAAAGGAAACTAAAATCGATAGAAAATCATTTTGAAACAAAAGCAACCCAAACTAATTTTCTCTTTTAACACAAACTATTCAATAAAAGAAAAAAGAAGTTCTTTCACTAAATAATTCTAAATAAAAAACAATGCTTTGTAACTGAAAGACACTCAAAGCAAGAGATCAAATCTTTTAAAACCAAACACACTAAAAAAAAAGAAAAAAATGGCTAAAATCATATTCAAATCTGTCAAGCAGACTGTAAACAGACCATAATCAAACCCAAGAATTCACCCCAAAACCATATCTAAGATCTGGGGAAGAAAAAACATAAATTATTTTTTACACAATCGTCGTAGGATATTAGACTAACATAGTGCGACGATCCCGGATCAATGTAGGCCAAAGAACATTATAGTGTGACGATGTTGCATTGTGTCGCAAAGCAGGGTGTATCAAACACCTAAAAAATGGAAAAATTAAAAAGCATGAAGGTTTTTTATGTGAATCAAACAGATAGTGAGTCAGATTGGATCTCCCGGTGACTCAGAAAATAGAACCCAGATAATCAAAGCAAGAAAGAAATACAAACCAGGAAACAAAAATCTATTTCCCCAATATGGTCACCAATTTTTTTATTGGACAAATCGGTAAGTGTGGACATAAACTGATCCCCCTAACTTCAACAAGAAATTAGAACAAAACAAGATAGAATATAAAACGTTCCCTAGGTTTCAATTATAAAGCATACTAACTAACAAGAGATAAATGAAATACCTTTTAAATGTTGTTTGTCCTCGCTAGTGTCATCCTCGCTCTGTTCCTAGGATTATGGGATATTGAACCTATAAAAATACATAAGAAAACAAAATGAAAGAAACAATGTATACTTAACAAAACATATGTATGTGGTCAAGGAGTCATACAATAAAATAAGAACAATTTTATGGGAAACAAATATATTACTATATTAGAAATATGAAAAGGAGAATACAACCGATGCCTTGATGTTGTAGGGTCCCTTCCAACAATTCCTTTCTTCCCACACACTTCTTCTCCATGAATTTTGAGACTGTAGATTTGAAAGTCACTCACAATCTCAACTTGGCAAAGTGAAACTCAAAGCCAACATAGGCCCAAACAATCCAAACTCTTGGCTAGACTAATATCTCATTAGCGAAATCTTTATAACTAAGCTGAAGTTCTAAAAACTCTCTAACCATACCAAAATATAACTTTCCCCATGAGAACTCCCCTCCTTTTATAAGTTGAAAAGGATAAGGTGAGGACATTAGGATGATCCCACTAAAACAGGAATGCGACTCAGATCCAAACCGATTGGAGGCCACCTCACCCTCGAAGATTCCATTCTAGAAACATCGAGAAGATGCTCTTTTTTCTTCGTAAAAAAGATTGCCACACCCTTCAAACTGAGAAAACTGGGACAATGTTGCATTCCTCTATGGTGCAACTTTTGTTGATTCTAAATCATTGCACCCTTAACATTGAGTAAGGTGCGACGATCCCTTTTTATAATGTATTTACAAAGGAAAAGATAATTTTCATATTTTTGGGAAAATGTGTCTTCATTCTTCTTCAGGGATTCATGCCATTGATCCTTCTAAGAAAAAGGATAGGTGTACATCATTGACGGTCATGGGGGTGATGAAAATAATGTGTAAAAGTAAGCCCCCGAAAGCATGAAGTTAGAATAGAGTGATAGATGAAATACTTTGTCGAGTGTGTGTAGGTAACAAGGAACACATCGGTTGGAAACCTACCAACAAACAAGGAAATACAATAAAATAATATAACATCATTCATGTAGGAATTACCATACTTATAATACAAATGAATCAAAGCATAAATGTCGACATCCAAAGATCCATTTCAAGTAATACAGGTCATGGCCACCAAACATACACTGTGGATCCATGCCATTATGACTCAAATCTGAACATAACCACAAAAAATACACTGTGGATCTATGTGTTGAAGACTCAAATTTGAACATAGACACAAGACATACAATGTGGATCTATGCAACAGTACAATCAGAATATACTCCCACTCAACTTGAATCTATCAGAAAAAATTCAGGGTCTTCATATCCACCACTCTATAGTACGAATCTAACCACACGAGTACATGTGTTGAAGTCGAACATGGTAGAAATCGCTTGATTATCGATCATTAATGTATATAGTTAATAAGTGCGAGGGAAATCACCATTAATGTCAATGAATCTAAAGGTACACTAGTACAATACAACAGGTGAAATTTTTTGAGTTGAAGTCGAACACTCGGTGGAATATCCGATCAAGGGTCAATAATGAAAACCAACTCTCAAAAGTGAGGAAACTTACGAATGAGGCATGCAAGTTTCAAGGTACCAATTAGTTTCTAAGTCTAATTCCTGGATAATGAGTTGAGTTTGATAGGAAAAGAAATGTCATAGGAGGGACTTAATTTATCCCCCATCAATGACACGAAACATGTAACATGATTTGAAGTAGATCAAAGTAACAAGTGATTCAGGACTGATTCAGGGATGGCCAACGCAATATAAGGCTTGAGGACTATAGAAATGGCCGACACAATAAAATGATTTCCAGGTTGAACTTCTCTTTGAACATATTGATGACACGAAAAATGTCTTGGAAACACTAACCCAACAACAAGGATCACAGACCAAATTCTAATCTTATAAATGAGTATGATCAAGAGAGAAGTAGAGCTTCCAACCTAGACACAAAGCGAGTGAAAGGGTGTCATGTTCAAAAGCGACTCTTCCATAGAATACAAGTTTAAACACATTTCTTTCCCAATTTTTCCCACACCATTTATGGCGAGTACCTCTTTATTTTTACACAATCCTGAGGAGGATAACATATGAAATTGGGAAATAAATGTATCTAAACAAGTATTCTATGGAAGAGTCTCTTTTGAACATGACACCCTTTCACTCTCTTTGTGTCTAGGTTGGAAAATATGTTTGTCTCTTGATAATACTCCTTTATAATATTACAATTTGATCTGTGATCCCTATTGTTGAGTCAGTGTTTCCAAGACATTTTCCATGTTGTAAATATTTTCAAAGAGAATTTCAACCCAGAAATCCTTCTATTGCATCAGCCATTTTTGCAATCCTTAAGCCTTCTATTGCATCGGCCATCCCTGAGTCAGTACTGAATCACTTGTTACTTTTATCTACTCAAATATTGTTACATGTTTCGTGTCATTGATGGGGAATACAATAAGGCCCTCCTGTGACGATTCTTTTCCTATCGACTTCAACTCATTATCCAGGAATTAGACTTAGAAACTAATTGGTACCTTGGAACTTGCATGCCTCAATGGCAGGTTTCCTCGCTTTCAATAGTGGGTTTTCATTATTGACTCCTAATCGGGATATTTCACCGAGTGTTCGACTTCAGCTCACAAATTCGCACCTATTGGATTGTACTAGTGTACCTTGGGAGTCATTGACACTAATGGTGACTTCCCTCGCACTTGTTAATGGTATACACTAATGACCGGTAATCAAGTGGTTTCTACAATGTTCAACTTCAACACATGTATTCGCATGGTTAGATTCGTACTATAAAGTGGTGGAGATGAAGACCCTGAATTTCTTTTGACAAATTCAGGTTGCCTGGGAGTATATTCAATTTGTATTTTTGCATATATCCACGGTGTATGTCTCGTGGCTATGTTAAAAAACACATAGATACACAATGTATTTTTGGTGGCTATATTTAGATTAGAGTCATAATGGCATGGATCCATAGTGTATGTTTGGTGGCCATGATCTATCTTACTTGACATGGATATTTGCATGTCAACATTTATGATTTGAGTCATTTGTATTATGAGTATGGGAATGCCTATCTCAGTGATGATATATTATTGTATTGTATTTCCTTATTTGTTGGGAGGTTTTCAACCGACGTGTTCCTTGTTCCCTACACACACTTGACAAAATATTTCAGCTATCACTTTGTTATAACTTCATACTTTGGGGGGATTACTGTTACACATTATATTAGTCACCCCTATGAACATTAATTATTTACACCTATCCTTTGTCTTAGAAGGATCAATGGCCCGAATCCCTAAAGAAGAATGAAGACACATTTTTCCAAAAAGATGAAAATTATATCTTCCTTTGTAAAAAACTTATAAAAAAGGATCATCGCACCTTTCTCATTCTTAAGGGTGCGGCGATTTAGGATCGACGCAAGTTGCAACACAACGACCTTTGATGTTGTTACAGTTTGATCAGTTTGAAGGGTGTGATGATCTTTTGTACGAAGAAAAAATATCATCTTTTAGACGTTTCTAGAATGGAAGCTTCGAGGGTGAGGTGGCCTCCGATCGGTTTGGATATGATTAGCATCCCTCTTCTAGTGGGATCATCCTAACCTCCTCACCCTATCCTTTTCAACTTATAAAAGGAGGGGATTTCTCATGGGGAAAGTTATCTTTTGGTATATTTAGAGAATTTTTGGAACTTCAACTTAGTTATAAATATTCATCTAATGAGATTATAGTCTAGCCAAAAGTTTAGAGTGTTTGGGCCTATGCTGGCTTTGAGTTTTACTTTGGCAAGTTGAGATTGTAAGTTACTTTCAAATATATAGTCTTAGAATTCATGGATCAGAAGTGTGTGGGAAGAAACGAACTATTGGAAGGGACCCTACAACATCAAGGCATCAATTGTATTCTCCTTTTCATATTTCTAATACAGTAACATATTCCTTTCCCATAAAATTGTTCTTATTTTATTGTATGACTCCTTGATCACATACATAGGTTTTGTTAAGTATACATTGTTTCTTTCACTTCATTGGCATATATATTTTTACAGGTTCATCATCCCATAAGCCTTGGAACAGAGCGAGGATGATACTAGAAAGGACAAATTACATTTAAAAGGTATGTCATTTATCTCTTGTTAGTTAGTATGCTTGATAATTATAACTTAGGGAAAGTTTTATATTCTGTCTTGTTTTGTTCTAATTTCTTATTGAAGTTAGGGAAATCAGTTTGTGTCCGCACTTAGAAATTTGTCTGATAACATGTAGGTACATTGTATATATGTACTTGTAATCCTGACTTGTTAATCTCTTTAGCTTCTATATGTGTGGATACAATGTTGTGGCATCATAGGCTTGGATACATGAGTGAGAAGGGGATGCAGATACTTCATAAAAGGAATTTGTTTCCAGATCTTAAAAAAGTTGATTTGGATTTTTGTGAGCATTGTATTTATGGAAAACAAAAGAGAGTCATATTTCTGAGAGTCGGGAAGGAAAAGAAGAGTGAAAAGTTAGAGTTTGTGCATACAGATCTATGGGGAACAACTCAAGTATCATCTCATGGTGTCTCTCGTTATTATGTTACTTTTACTGATGATGCAACTAGAGAAACGTGGGTTTATTGCATAAAAAGAAAAAATATGATGTTTTTGACACTTTTGAGAAATGGAAATATTTTGTTCATAATGAGACAAGAAAAATGTTGAAGTGTCTCAGATCAGACAATGGAGGTGAATACTGCAACAAGGAGTTTGATAATTATTTTTCATATCATGGGATTCGTAGAGAGAAGATAGTTCCAGGAACACCACAAGAAAATGGTATGTCGGAAAGGATGAATGGGACAATCATGGAACGTGCAAGGAGTATGAGATTGCATGTTGGGTTGCCCTTACAACTTTGGGCAGATGTTGTAGATATTTTTGTTTACTTAATAAATAGAGGGCCTTCAAGCTCCTTGGATGGTGGAATTCCAGAGGAGGCATGGATAGGTAAAAAGGTAAAATAATCATTTCTGAATACTTTTGGTTGTGAAGCATTTGTCCATATTGATAAATAAAATAGAACAAAGCTTGAGACAAAATTCAAGAAGTGTACCTTTATTGAATACAATGTTAATGATTTTGGTTATTGCTTATGGGATTATGAAAACTATAAAATCATTAGGAGTAGATATGTGGTATTCTGATCCAGGTGGATATCGATGAACTCCCATCTCTTCTAGCTAGCTCACATACAACTTTCATCTTGGCAGTGACAGTTTTCATTTTGGCAGTTTTTTTACAGTTTTTCATGTCCCAAACTTCTAGGGCCATTTTGAGGCCCTAAACGACTTTTTTTGGGAATTTTGGGGGGACATGGGTTGCCAACAACAATCTCTAATTGCCAATGGAATTTTGGATTCTCGGATAGACCTTTCTGATGAGGTATCGAATGCCTAAAATGAATATCGTATGAAAATGTTACGACCCCGAAAAGTTGATGTACCAACTTATCCCAATGGGGCCCACATGACTTTTGGTGCTTCATTTCCTAGGGTTAGGTTTTTGGATGTCTAGGGTTTTGGAATTCATGTTTGATGTAAAAAGGACGTTGGAGGCTCATTTTACTCATCTTCTTGCGAATGAGCACAACTGTCACATCTATTCTTAGAGATAAGCCGCCACCATTCTAGCAAGCTTGTTTCAGTCTACATTTTATAGTTTCAACATATTTATTTATTGAATAGAAACCAATTTTTATTGTATCTTTGTTATTATTCATTGTATCATTGTGTTAATAATACAGATTTGTATTCATTTCATTATTCTCATAAAATCTAGATCAGTGGTATCAGAGCATTCTTCTCCTTGTCGTTCTTAGTGCATGTCCTCTACAAGGTCAGGGTACAAAGAGTTGGATCTTGAGCTTGTTTCTCTTGAGGAAAAGAGTTATCACATGCTCAAGTGACCTTCCATGGTGGGAGAAAATAAATATGATGGGACTCAAGATCCTTTCAAAATATTTCTTGAGGAATCCCTCACGCAACAAAAAACTAGATGATGGATAGTTATGCGCAAATCCTTCGATGACTACTAACAAGCGATGCATATTCCTTGAGCAGAGGTGTTGCCCCCTTCAAGGTACACATCAAATTTGATATTCCTATATTTGAAGGTTATATAGACGCATATGTTGTAGAAAAATGGTTGAATCTGCTAAAAGGGTATTTTTCTCTCCATAACTTTTCCAACAAATAAAAGATTACATTTGCGCTCCTCAAATCCGTTTCCCATGTCAAATATTGGTGGGAGAATTTTTGTGAGAAAAAGGAAACAGAGGAAACCTCATTATTTATAGTCACACTCACTTGGGAGTCCAACTGGAATTTATGATGACCTATATACAATATGGACCACACTACAACAGGAAAGGGACCAACCGATGTAAGAGTTCACAAATATATTCCATACCTTGCGCACCAAGATAGGTATCAAATATTCTGAGTGACATCTGGTGCTCAAGTACCATGGTGGTTTGCATAGATACATCCAAATAGAAGTGAATTTTATGTACATATCATCCTTGGGTGTGGCCTATCGATATGTTGTCAAAATCGATCAAAATATTAAACAAAAGATGCGACAATTTGGGTCTGTGAACCCATCACAGCAGAAGCAGGGCAAGGGAAACCCCAACCCATAGAACAAAGTGCATAGAAAATATGGACAGCCGCAAGACAACTAGTCTAAGCTAAAAAAAAATAAGTACAATGGAAATACAAAGAAAGGTACCAAGAAGTGGTGCGACTTCCATAAGAGACCCTTGCATAACACCGCTAATTTCTGGTCAAAGAAGTTATTGGTGGCAGAGGTGAAATCCTATGAATCAGATGCAGGTTCTAACTCAGAGTTAGAAACATAAAATGGGAGATGGATTATTGATGTGAAACCCAGTTCCACCATTTCTACCACCAAGATCCAGGCTGGTGAACCTGATGAGCTAGATAAAGGTGAGCACCTCTTTCATTCACAGATGTGGGTGATGTTGGTTATGGAGCCTGATTATCTTCCTGATTCAGAGGTATTTTACTTTCAGCTGCGTTTATACCCCATGAAGTATTTACACCCCAGAAGTATGTACACTCTTCCACATTGGGGAGTGCATAGGGGGTGTACCCCCTCTAAGGGGTCTGTGGGGGCTATCCCCCCGGCTAGGGGGTCTGGGGGCAAGAGGACCCCCAGCGGGGGTTCGAGGGCAAAGCCCCCGAAGGAAAAATTGTCTTGTAAATGTATATTGTAATTTCATTGTAAATATGGACCGTTCATTATAAGGTCGCATATCTAACAATAAAGATTATGTTAGGGTTTGTTGCCCTATAAGGCAACTCTCTTTTCTAAGGGAAATGTATTGCAGCTATGGTTGATGGCGAGTATTGTATTCTAAGAGAGGAGACTATGAGAGAAAGAAGAGGAAGTTACAGCGGGTTTTGTTGTAGGTTGTATCCCTTCATTTGCTGGATAATAATAAAGGAAGGACCTGACAATTTCTCTGGTGGATGTAGCCCACACTGGATGAACCACGTAAATTTGTGTCTCTCTTGTATTGTGTATCTTTTGTGTTTTTTTTTTTTTTTCCGCATTTGTTTTATTTTATTGCTCCATGGTCCTATTTTTCTAGCAAATGGTATCAGAGCGAAATGTAACTCGCAGGAAAARAGGGTTCCTGGTTCAAGTGGGAGCAATGTCAAAAGATGGAAAGTTTAGGGTCGAGAAATTTAACGGCCAAAACTACCAGTTATGGAAGATGCATGTGGAAGACTATTTATATCAGAAGGATCTATTCCTACCATTGAGCGGAATAACAAAGAAGCTGATGGCTACGAAGGATGAAGAATGGGAGATTCTTGACAGAAAGTCTCTAGGAACGATACAACTGAGCCTGGCAGCATCGGTGTCTTTCAATATTTCGAAAGAAAAGACAATGAAGGATCTGATGGACGCGTTGGCTAAACTATATGAAAAATCATCGGCGTCCAATAAGGTATTTCTAATGAAGAGATTATTTAATATGAAGATGTCAGAAGGTGGGTCTGTTGCAGATCATTTAAATGCTTTTAATATGGTTACTAATCAACTAAGTTATGTAAAAGTGGACTTTGATGATGAGGTCAGGGCTCTTCTAATCTTGTGCTCATTGCCAGAAAGCTTGAATGGCTTGGTCATGGCTGTAAGTAACTTTGTCTCTGGTTCAAATACTTTAAAATTTGATGATGTTGTTGGTGTTATCCTTAGTGAGGAAATGCGACAGAAAAGCACAGGTGAGACATTAGGAAATGCGTTAAACATGGAGAACAAGGGAAGACAAAAGGATAGAGGAAAGGGTTTCGGGAACCATGGGAATTCTAGGAAGGGCGGATCCAAATCTAGACTTGGAAAGATAGAGTGTTGGAATTGTGGGAAGAAAGGACATCTGAAGAAATACTACAGAGCTCCAAAGAAACAAAGAGATGGACATCAAGAGAGAAATCATGAAGCAAATGTAACAGGTGATGTGTTACAAGATGCTTTGATTCTTTCTATAGATAATATTTCTGAGTCTTGGGTAGTAGATTCAGGGGCTTCATTTCATGCCATAACCCATAGGAAACATTTTCTATATTATGTTCAAGGTGATTTTGGACAGGTTCATTTGGGTGATGATGCACCATGCAAAATTGTTGGAATGGGAAAGGTAAAAATAAAGCAACGCAATGGAAACCAATGGTTGTTGAAAGATGTAAGACATGTTCCAGATTTAAGGAAAAATCTAATTTCACAGGGCATTTGGAAAGTGAAGGTTGTATATCCATATTTATAGATAAGACGTGGAAGGTCATCAAAGGATCATTTGTGATAGCAAAAGGAGAGAAGGTAGGTACATTGTATTTATGTACTGGTAATACTGACTCTTCTATCTCTTTAGCTTCTATAGGAGTGGATACAACAATGTGGCATCATAGGCTTGGACACATGAGTGAGAAGGGGATGCAGATACTTCACAAAATAAATTTGTTTCCAGATCTTAAACAAATTGATTTGGACTTCTGTGAGTATTGTGTTTATGGAAAACAGAAGAGAGTCAGATTTCTCAGAGTCGGAAAAGAAAAGAAGAGTGAAAGGTTAGAGCTTATGCATACAGATATATGGGGACAAGCTCAGGTATCATCTCTTGGTGGCTGTCATTATTATATTACTTTTATTGATGATGCAACTAGAAAAACTTAGGTTTATTGCATTCGACAAAACTCTGATGTATTTGATACTTTTAAGAAATGAAAATCTTTGGTTGAGAATGAGATAGGAAAAAAGTTGAAGTGTCTCAGATCAGATAATAGAGGTGAATATTGCAGCAAGGAGTTTGATGATTACTGCTCATACCATGGGATTCATA
>ML810001.1:309401-348570 GCA_009831015.1 Picea engelmannii | reverse complement strand
ATATGTAGAGAGAGAGAGAGAGAGAGAGAGAGAGAGAGCATAGAACACAGAAATGCAGTGAAATCCAACTTCTATTAATGAATAAGATACAAAAAACATTGTAGAACACAAACTAGCAGAATGGGGTAGCTTATCTCTGAAAAGAAAGAGATGTTGGCTATGCTTCATTCTCAACAAGCTTTACATCACACTCCATTTCCTTCTTAAAGGGCCTCCTTCACTTCAATTATATGTGTGTGAGAGTGAGAGGAGAACAATTCCCATGATGCATGTGGGATAAATTAGTCTAAGTTTATAAAATGCCATAGGCATCTAAAACACTAAAACTTCTCAGGCGATCACCCATCCCAATACTACTCTAGCCTGAGAATGCTTAACTTTGTAGTTTTGATCGGATTTGATGCATTAACACTATGCTGTAAGAATTTACATAAGACCATGAGTAAATTATTAAATAATGTTTGTAATTAACAAATGAAGATGGAATTACATTCCATTCCCCATCAAAACGGTGAATATCATGGTTTATCAAAACCATAGGCTTGAAATGTTGATTCAATGGAAAGGGTGGATGGCCACTGAGATCCAAATGGATCATTCCTCCCCCCTTAGGAATAAATGTTCCACATTGCATTAAGTTCCATTGGGATATGGGGAAACTTCTATTGAATCTGAACCTTGGTGAGACGCTTTCCTTGGTAAAGTTGATGCCCTGCTTGTACGTTGGTTGTGGAAGGTTGTCATGAACTTGTTGGAGGTGTTGGATCCATTCAATAGATCTGGTTGCATGATCTACCTTGGTCTGAGTGTGGGAGGACTCTATCAGTGAATATGCAAAAATAAGAGCTATATCAATGGGGGATAATGATTGGAACCCCAAGCACACTTGAAAAGGGTTGTGGCCAATAGAACTATGTTGAACATATGGAAGACTCTCATTATTTTTTTGCTCCTCTATAATCTTGTCGACCTGCTTCTTTTAGATGGAAACGTCTTGGGCCGAGGATGTAGTGGTTTTGGTGACCTTTTTTTCATCATTTAACTAGATCGTGAAGAGGGAAAATTGTGTGGTCGGAGATATTACTTTGTGGCATTTTTTTTCTTCAATATCAATGAAGTGGTAGTAGTTTTAGATACCTTTGGTACTCTGTAGAGGTGATCTCCCAGAGTAACAATGACACTGCAGGACCAAGACTCATTGATATCATGACATTTCCACATATATGGTTGTCCTAAAAGAACATCACATACTTCAAGTGGAGAAACATCACACACTACCTCATCCTTGAAGGTCTTGATTCCATATGACAGATGACACTATTGGATAACATGGATGTATGGTCCCCAACTCAACCATATGATGGTATATGGTTGTGGATGTGGAATCGTTGGTAGCTCCAATATCTTGATAACCTTGGGTGAGATTAGGTTCTTCTGACTCCCCCTGTTAACAATGAAATCAAGTGGGGTCCCATTTACCCACATATGAGAGTGGAAGAGGCACTCCCCCTCCTCAAGCTCCTCTAGTTCTTCTGGTTGTAGTGTTGTTTCCGTGATGGTAGTAGTGGGTTATACATCGATGATATGTTTCCCTTTATTTTTCTTTGAAATAGATTTCATGTCATGTTCTGATTATCTTTCTTTGATATCGGCCACGAATGACTGTTTTGAGTGACATTCATTGGTGTTCTGCCAGGGGATGTTGTGGAACTGGCAAAATTTTTTGATGTCTTTCTTAGACTTCTCATTATCCTTATTAGAATGGCTCTCTTGAGGTTGGACTTCCTTTCTATATCCTTCATTCAGTGAGTTAGGGTTTCCTTTTCCATGATTATATTGTGACATATTTTCAAACTTGAACTCTCGCTTACTCTGCTGATTGAATTTCTGCTCAATTTTGACTACATATCGATAAGGAGATCCCAGTGAGTATATTTCCAAGAAATTCATCTTTGTTTGGATGTGCCTATGTAGACCACTGGGGTACTTCAAAACCAGGTGCCACTTGGAGTCTTTGATACCCATATTTGAGTGCAAGGTACATAATATGTTAGTGTACTCTGACACCATATAATATCTTTTCTGACACAGAGTTGTCCATCTCATGTACTATTCATCATATTTCCTGACAAGGTAGAACTCCTTATTTAGGGAATATACAAAGGCTTACCAAGTGGGTTCTCTCTTGAATGGTGTATATTTATTCACGGCGTACCTCTCCTAGTAACCTTCCCACCAAGCTCTGACATGGGCAAGGCATTTAAGGAGCACAAAGGTGATCTTTTCACTATAAATTTTTTTTTGGATGGAGTAATAACCTTCTATCGGATTCAACCATTTTTCTAGAGAATTTGCATCTATTTGGCCTTCAAATAAGTAGATATCAAAATTGACTTATACCTTGAAGGGAATCGCGCCTATCAAATGGTTGCTTGTCAAAGATGCCTCGATCACCACCATTGGTAATCTTCAAAGGATCTAATTGACGTTGTCCATAATCTTGTTCCTTTGTTACACATAGTCTTCCTCGAGCAATGTCTTGAAAGGATCTCCTTCTGAATCATCTCTCTTTTCTACCACCATGGGAGGTCTCTTGGGCTGGCGAGAGAGGTTTTCCTCAAGATAAAATAGCTCGATACCCAAATATCTATACCCTAACCTCGTTGGGGACCTACTCTAAGAAATGAAAAGGAGAAAACTACTATGATACCACTGATCTATGTTATGCTAATAATGAAATGTGACAAAAAACAATATAGCAGAGAACACAGAAATACAATGAAACCCAACTTCTATTAATGAACAAGTGTTACAAGAGAATCCCTCTATGGAAAAGTGGATTTCCTCTTGGATACTATACCCCTATGACCAAGGCATAAAAGTGCTAATGTGGACACTGACATTCCTTTTCATGAATCTAAAATATTCAAAGAAGAAGAAGAAAGAAGGGTAAATACCTTTACTGATGTTTGTCCTTGATCGATCCAGGTTGATATTTATCTCCAAGTTCTTAAGAAGGTCCTGTAATACAATGAGAAACAACAGAGAAACATACTTCCTACTCTACCATGATTAGCTTCATAATGGATCCATAAAAGAAACAAGTTCATGAAACGTACACAAACTTTAAAGGAAACAGGCCAAGCATAGATTTATATTAATGAAAAAAAAGTGAAATGCTTACAGCCATAGATGTATATGAAACAACTTCACCAAGCTCTCTTTTTCCAAATCCTTTCTCAAATATTCCACACACAGAATGATGATGCTTCAATTATATCTCCCTCATGAGATCATAAGTTTGGTATCTCTCAATCTCTATCATCTCTTCACCATGAGAAGGCCTCCTTATATAATCTTGGAGAGACCCAACCACCTTAGATATTCTTGGGATAGGTTGAGGATATTTATCCATCAGTTGTGGATCCTCCCTAAGATCAAGCCTTAACCTCATATCCAAATCCAACCAACTCCAGAGATGAGGGGGATTTATCCCTGTTTTTCCTCAACAACCCAAAATTTGTGGAAAAAGGCCAGCGCTCCCCCAAAAGGGTGCACAGATCATTGTAACTCTCCCCCAAAGAAGGCTAGGCAGTGTTGGCACTACCTGACAATGGGTGGGGGAGCGTTGCCCTCCAAAATTGACTTTTGAGTGGTTTTCTTCATGGAAAATGATTTGTACTATTCATCAGATGATTTATCCTTCTAAAAATAGTCTTTGAGGGTGTCTTAAGTGTCCATGTGATGTCGTTAGAGACACGACATAGTCAATATAGAAGTATGATGTTTGCGACACTTGTGACACTTGCGACACTTGTGACACTATTGAAGTGAGTAATTTTGATGTGTAACAGATTGCCCCCCAAAGTGAGAAGTTAGAAGACATGATGACTGAAGTACTTTGTAGACTTTTTCAATCAAGGGTATGGACTCGGAGAACCTGGTAGAAGCTGCACATAAACATCAAACAAATATCATGATATGTTTCAAACCCAAGGCAGACATACCTATGCTTGGGAAATAAAGACTTGAAAAGTATGGCCGCCATAAGATACACCGTGGATCCATAATTATATTAACAAAGAGATATGGCCACAAAATATACAATGTGGATCTATACTCCCATGATGTGAACCGATCGTAGCCATGAAAAATACACAGTGGATCTACGAGATGACAAAACATAGCCACAAACCAATACAAAGTGGATCTATGTAACAATATATGTGTCAATATTCAAAAGAAACTTCGTCGCAACCTGGGAAAAGTACATATAAGAGTGATGACTCAAACAAGGGTCTTCTTACTGATCCCAATGTATTACGAATCTAACCATGTGAATAGATGTCTTGATGTCGAATATGGAAGAAACCACATGATTATTGGTCAATGAGGTAAACCGTTAACAAGTGCGAGGGAAATCACCATTGATGTCAATTATTCTCAAGGTACTCTAGTACATTCCAGCGAATGTGAATGGTTGAGTTGAAGTAAAACATCCATGGAATCATCCGATCATAAGTCAATGATGTAAACCCATTATCGGATGCGAGGAGGCCTGCCATTGAGGCATGAAGGTCCCAAGGTACTAACTAGTTTCTAGGTCTAGTTCCAGGATAAGGTGTTGAAGTCGATAGGAACAGACTCATCCAAGGAGGGCCTTGATGTATCCCCCATAAACAACATGAAACAGACACACAGATGTAAATTGGTAGATCAAATGAACATGGAATGACACGGGTATTGAAACAAAAATTTGTGATGGTTGACTCTTGAGGCAGATATTTCTGTTACAGGAGAATCCCCCTATAGACATGTGAATTTCCTCTTGGATAATAGACCCCTATGACCAAGAAAAAAAATACTAATGTGGACACTAGCATTCCTTTTCATGAAGCTAAACTATTCAAAGAAGAAGAAGAAATAAGGGTAAATACCTTTACCGACATTTGTCCTTGCTCGATCCAGGATGATCTTGATCTCCAAGTTATTAAGAAGGTCCTATAATACAATGAGCAACAACAACGAAACATACTTCCTAATCTACCATGATTAGCTTCATAATGGATCTATAAAAGAAACAAGTTCATGAAACGTACACAAACTTGAAAGGAAACAGGTCAAGCATAGATTTATATTAATGAAAAGAAAGTGAAATGCTTACATCCATAGATTTAGATGAAACAACTTCACCAAGCTCTCTTTGTCCAGACCCTTTCTCAAATAATCCACACACAGAATGATGATGCTTCAATGATATCTCCCTCATGATATCATAAGTTTGGTATCTCTCAATCTATATCATCTCTTCACCATGAGAAGGCCTCCTTATATAAGCTTGGAGAGACCCAACCACCTTATATATTCTTAGGATAGGTTGAGGATATTTATCCATCACTTGTGGATCCTCCCTAATATCAATCCTTGACCTCAGATCTGAATCCAACCAACTCTAGAGATGAGGGGGATTTATCCCTGATCTTCCTCAACAACCCAAAGTTTTCTGAAAATGGTTAGCGCTCCCCCAAAAGGGTGCACAGAGAAGGTCAGGGAGTGTTGGCACTCCCTGACAGTGGGTAGGGGAACGTTTCCCTCCAAAATTGACTTTTGGGTGGTTTTCTTCATGGAAAATGCTTTGTACTCTTCATCGTATGATTTATCCTTCTAAAACTAGTATTTGAGGGTGTCTTAAGTGTCCCTGTGATGTCGTTAGAGACACGACATAGGAAGGATGGCAGTATGATGTTTGAAAATATTGCGACACTTATGGTCAAGATGCGACACTTGCAACACTTTTAATTACGACACTTGCGACACTATTGAAGTGAGTAATTTTGATGTGTAACAAATTCCCCCCCAAAGTGAGAAGTTAGAAGACGTGATGACTGAAGTACTTTGTATAATTTTTTAAGCAAGGGTATGGACTTGGAGAACCTGGTAGAAGTTTCACACAACCATCAAACAAATATCATGATATGTTTCAAACCCAAGGCACGCATACCTATTCTTGGGTGATAAAGAATTGCAAGGTATAGACGCCTTAAGATACACTACAGATCCATAATTATATTAACAAAGAGATATAGCCACCAAATATACAATGTGGATCTATACTCCCATGACATGAACCGATTGTAGCCACAAAAAATACATAGTGGATCTACGAGATGACAAAAAATAGACACAGAACAATACAAAGTGGATCTATGTAACAATATATGTGTCAATATTCAAAAGAAATTTCGTTGCAACCTGGGAAAAGTACATATAATAGTGATGACTCAATCCAGGGTCTTCTTACCAATCTTGATGTAGTACAAATCTAACCATGTGAATAGATGTCCTAATGTCGAACATGGCAGAAACCACATGATTATCGGTCAATGAGGTAAATCATTAACAAGAGAGAGGGAAATCACCATTGATGTCAATGATTCCCAAGGTACTCTAGTACATTCCAACAAATGTGAATGGATGAGCTGAAGGTGAACATCAATGGAATCATCTGATCAGAAGTCAATGATGTAAACCCACTATCGGACGCTAGGAGGCCTGCCATTGAGGCATGCAGGTCCCAAGGTACTAACTGGTTTCTAGGTCTAGTTCCCCGATAAGATGATGAAGTCGACAGGAAGAAACTCATCGAAGGAGGGCCTTGATGTATCCCCCATCAACGACATGAAATGGACACAGAGATGTAAATTGGTAGATCAACTGAACATGGAATGACATAGGTATTGAAACAGGAATTTGTGATGGTTGACTCTTGAGGCAGATACTTCCTTTGAACGCTGAGGCATGACAACAGAAAACTTTGCATGGACCAAAACTTTCTAATGCAGTGGATACTATGACTTTCATCGGGTGACCCAAAGGAGTAAAGAAATTCAGAGGATTGGTTCAGTGTAGAGGTTCAATGGATTAAAATGCGTGCAAAGATAAAATGTTGTGTTCAAGGGTGACTGTAAGAGTTACTGGTAATGTTCTCAAAAACTGCTTGGCTTGCTTCCTTCAAGTTTTCCCCCATCCAAATAGACAAATACCTCTTTTTAATTTAATGAGCTCGAGGAGGGTAACACATGCTCTATATAAATCACCTTCGGTAAGTCCCTCTTCCTTTGTTTAAAAAACTAGAAGAAGTAAGGGTTTGGTCCCATATGGGCCTTTCAATTTATGATTGTTTAACGAGTCCAAAGAAGGTAAACTTGGTGGTTTTTCATATTTAGAGAGTCAGAAAAGAACTTAAAGATGACTTTGATGTTGTCCTTTTTCATAATGTTAGTCTCGCAAGGCCGAAAAAGAGATAAATTATCACTCGAAAGATGCCCTTTCAAACCTTTTAACGAGTGGGAAAGGAATCAATATCACTCTGTGATCTTTTCATGTTTAGAGAGTCCAAAAGGAGATTAAAGATGAATCCAGGGGGTTCCTTTTTCATATATCCATGAGAGCTTGAAAAAGAAATAAAAGGTTGCTCGGTTACATTCTCATGTTTTTACTAGCGTGAGAAAGAACAAAGACTAAGCTCAATACTCTGTCCCCATCTTGAAATATAGTGGCTTAACTCCAGAATGATCATGAAAGGCTAGAGACATGCCTCCCCAAGCTTCAATCCATTCACAGACTTTGAGGTTATCACAAATTCTATACTAGATGGAGAAAAATGATACAGGTGGATGAAATGAAGGTTCAAGTACGAGACCGAACGAAAGACTCAACTTTCCATCTACGAGATCTATCAAAAGACTCGACTTGGTAGTAGAGATGATTGTTTCATTTTTAACGAGATTGACACAAGAAAAGAACTATGCTCAGGGTTCAGGGCTCAGGGCTCCGGGTTCAATCCCCACATTTCTTTTTCATTTTTTAACGAGATTTCTACAAAGAGGAAAACTATGCTCGTGGCCTCTGTTTCATTTTTTAACGAGCTTTCCACAGAGAAGATAAGCTATGCTCGTAACCTCTCCTTGATCATGGCTTCCAAGAGAATAATTATCTAGAAGGACACCATGTTAAGGGACAAAACTCGATCATGGCTTCCAAGAGATATTCATTGGATGAAAGAAGAACACTCTGGAAGGAACACATGTCGAGGTCTGTGATAGGGGTTAGGATATCAGGCTCCAATAGACCTACTGAAGAGATCACCATGTCAAATATCATATCTAAGTCATCGGAAATTGATGTCATGGGAGACAATGCCACATAATTGAACCATTTAGGGAGGTCATTGGCTTCATGGTCAAGTCAAGGCCAAGAAATGAAAGTTGATTAATAGTCACCATTCTTCCATCATGTGGGAAAGATATCACATGAAAAAAAGTAGACACAATAGCTTTCATGGCATAGACATAATCTCGTCGAAGGAGTAAATCGAAATACAAGGGGTCATGGACTACCATAACATCAATAAAGATAATTATCCCTCCCAAAGTTACAAGAAACTGAGAAAGGATACCTAAAGGGTGATTGGTTCTTCTATTAAAAGCGAACAAAGTCTGAGTAACTGGCACAAGCTAAGGATAACCCAAATCTTTCCAAGCAATAGAGGACAAAATACTAATGGATGAACCGTCATATATCAACATATTAGGAATGTCCCAACCACAAACCTGTACCATAATCTTGAAAGGAATGTGAGAGGGAAGATGAGGTCTCGTTATCACACCCCAATAAAAAAGGATGGCCTCATTACTTGGAGGGGGTTTCCCAGGAGAAGGAGGAATTCCCCTCAACATGGTAGATTCTGTATCAATGAGAAAAATGTGGGAATAATTGGTTTTAATCTCTAACGAGAGAGTAGAATCGATTTATAATGACACCAAATCGACCACTTGGGTTTCATTCTCCAAGGGGAGAATGGGATTGACAGGTGGAAACGGATCGACCGTGTGGGTTGCACTCTCTAACGGGAGAGAGGGATCGACCGAAGATGGGATTAGATCAACCAATTTTTCAACTAGTTCAACTAAGGACATGACCATATTGACAACATGATAAACTAGACTGACCTATGAAGGGACTGAAGCAACCACTTTGGCACTCGTAAGAGGAGGAGTCAGATTGACCACATTGGCACTCTTCAGAAGAGGAGTGGGATTGGCCGATGATGTAACCGGAGAAACCACTTTGGCACTCTTCAGACAAAGGGTGGGACTGACCAATGAAGGGACTAGATCAGTCACTTTGGGTTCACTCTTTCGATGAAGAGTGGGGCTGACTAGTGACAGAACTGGATCAACTACTTTTGTTAGTGGTTCAACTGAGGATGAAACTATATTGACCACATGATCAACTAGACTGACCAGGGATGGAACCATAATGACCATTCCATCAACTAATGAAGGTTTGGGGGAAATCTTATGATAACCAGTTGGAAGTTGAAGCTTTTCCAAAAGAGAAGAAGCCTCGTCCATGCGAGGACAAAGGTGAGAATAATGATCACCTTTACATAACATACAAGGAAATTTGACAGTTGTCTTCTTACTACCAACCTTAATGTCACTAGTTGATGGGGTGTCACCAACATATCTAGTAGAGGCCGATGATGTGGAGGACCACATTTCTAAGACCTTGGGAAGACCAGGGAAATCCCTCAGAAAGTGGTCACCCTTACGAAGACTGCAATGAAATTTGGGTTTCATATTCTTAGTTTTAATCTTATTGACCTCATCAACACTCCCAATACTATTAACAGTAGTTGGTTCCTTGGATCCAACATATGATATTGTTGGAGGTTTGGTCCTCTTCAGGTTCTTATTCTCATTCTCTTTCTGTTTCTTCTTCTTCTGATCAAGCTAGTTACTTGCTTTAGATATTTCACTAGGAGAAGAAGGAGAAAGGGAAGGAGACCTGATGGGTGAAGAAGACAAAAAGTCGACATGAGGTTGATGTGTGGGTGGTGTGCTTACATCTGAAGCACCTGCATTCAAGATCACCGGAGTGGAAAACAACCATATCGGTAACCCAATTGTGGGAAATGGAAGGTTCAAAGTAGCGATGTAAGGACGACCAATGTTTCCGTAAGATTATAACTCTAAATCAAATCCAGAATTAGGGAAGTATCTTATCAATGTTGAACCAAGTGCCACTGTTTCTACCACCAAACTCCAGCGAAGCAAACTAGAGGAACCAGAGGAAGGGGAACACCTCTTTCACTCACAGATGTGGGTAAAGGGGGCTCCACTTCATTTCATTTTCGATAGCGATAGTTAGAAGAACATTATCTCAATAGAGCTCATCAAGTGTTATACCTTCCAATGACACCGCACTCGCATCCCTACACCATCGGCTAGCTTCACTAAGGAAGATATCTATGCGTCAACCAACAGTGTCATATTCCCTACGACATCAATTTTTTCAAAGACGAGGTATTGTGTGATATTACTCCCCTTGATTTTTGTGATGTTCTTTTAGGACAACCATATTTGTGGAAGAGACATGTTGTGTATGATTCTAGACCCCACAGTGTTATTATTACTTTGGATATACAATTGTACATGATACCAGAGGTAGCGCCGCCTACCACTATTTATTTAATCTCTGCTAAGAAATGCAGTAGGGTCATTTCACAAACCATGAAGTTCGTCTTCTTTGTGATCCATGCTCAAAATAAGTAGAAGGTCTCCACCACAACTGTGGCCTCTACACAGAGACTCTCTTTACAACATAAGCAAGTGGATGGGATCGTGGAAGAGTACATAGACATATTCTCCTCACCCATCGGGGTACTGATGCACTACCAAGTCAAGCATCCAATTGATCTAACCCTCGGTGCACCTCTGCCTAATCTACCAATTATCGTCACTCGCTTATGGAAAATGATCAAATCAAGTGTCAGATCCAAGAGCTGCTTCAAAAGGATCACATCAGACTCATATCCTCCCCTTGCAAAATCTTTTTTTTAATGGTGCAGAAGAAATATGGGACCTGGTGGCTCTGCATTGATTACAAAGAATTAAACAAAATCACAGTCAGGAACCGATACCTAATTCCCATAATTGATGACTTTCTTGACCAACTCAAGGGGGGATTTTTTTTCCGCAAGATTGACCTAAAGTTTGGCTACCACCAGGTTCCCATCGAACCAACTGATGTATGGAAGACACCTTTCAAATATAAAGAAGGTCTCTTTGAATGGATAGTCATTCCCTCTGGCTTAAAACATGCACCAACCACTTTCATGAGGTTGATGGATGATGTATTGAGACCCTTCACCAACTCTTTTGTGGTGATATATTTGAATGAAATCCTCATCTTCAACAAAACTTGGGAGCAACACATGCAACATATTCAACAGGTTTTGAGAACTCTATGTAAACACAAGCTATATTCCAACTTGGAAAAATTCTCCTTTGACATGAACAGGGTCCAATACTTGGGATACATTGTTGATGAGCATGGGGTACATGTTGATCCAACTAAGATCCAATTCATATGTGAATGTCCAACCCCGACCACACTAACCAAACTTCAGAGCTTCTTGGGACTTTCCAACTTCTATCGATAGTTCATGTTGGGATTCTCCCATATTGCATGGGACCTCAGCCAAGTGACCAAGGGTGGTGGTAGGGAAAACTTTACGTGGGGGAAGGAACAAAAATGAGCATTTGATGATCTGAAGCATCACCTATGCTCAACTCCAGTACTCTCCTTAATCGATCTACAAAAACCATCCGAGATTGAGACTGATGCATTTGACTATTGTGTAGGTACATTTCTCACTCAGAATGATCATCTGGTAGCATACCATACTGAGACACTCTCAGATATTGTCTGGAAATAACCCAACTATGACAAGGAAATTTATTCCATTGTAAAATCATATCATCAATGGAAACATTACATTCTATGAAATGAGACAATCATCCACTTTGATCACAAGCCTCTGCAGTTCATACAGACATAAGGGAAGTTGCAAAACGATCACCATCAACAGTGGTCTACCTACCTGTAGTAGTTCCATCTCAACATCAAGTATAAGATAGAGAGCACAAATCGTGTCACTGACTACCTCATTCGACATCTCATGGATGCACTCACCACCGTGCTCCATTCATGTGGGCATGAGGCATCCGAGTGGCCCCAACTTTATCAGCAAGATCTAGACTTCGCCACAACCTATCAACTCTTGGGAACATGCATGAATGTCATCGATTTTCACATTCATGATGAAATATTATTCCATGTGGGCCATCTCTATGTTCCTACAAGTGAGTGTGAAAAAATGATTTGGAAGGCTCACTATAGTCAGATGGCAAGACATTTTGGTGTGGACAAAAATATGGTTATTATACAGAAACATTTTTGTTGGCAAAAAATTCAACAGGACATTAGGAAGTATATCAGATCTTGCACTTCATGTGCCATTTCCAAGCCATCCATCAAGAATCAAGGCTTATACACCCCTCTACCTACTCTTGAGAGGCCTTTTGAATCCATCTCGATGGATTAATGATATGAAAATGGAATGAATATGTTTCCAATAGATCTTAAAAGTGAATAAGACTTATCTCTTAAAATTGCAAGTGTAAAATAACATGTGTTTGGGTAATAGGATCAGTTTACTAACACATAAATTTAGTGAGTTTTACTTAAACAGGAGCATCATATTAGACTGATAAAAACCATCAACAATGAACACATAACACAATAAATGATAAAGGATTTCACCCCTCTCTTAGGCTACATCTCCCGGTCCAGCTTCCCTTGGGTCATTTTCATTATGCTTAAAAAGTTCTCTTACAGTGCTCATAATACAAAATGTATGGCTTCAATGGCTTCAAAACGTCCAAAAACCCCTAGCTAGAATTTTTTGCCACCCAGTTTTTCCAAAAATGAAGAAGTTACACTTCCTGGAAGTTTTCCCCTTCAATCTTGTTGTACCTACCTGTAAAAAGGCACCTTTGACCGACTAAATCATCTCCCGCAGTGCTTCTGGGCCTAAAACCTAGCACACATGCACATCCCGTAAATTGAGGAAAATTGTTGAACAATTACCGAGATTAACGCCCCCTTGGGCGAAGGTGTTGGTCACATGAGAGGCATGTGGCCACATCCCAGTGCTTGAATCAGGCTTGTTTGCATGCATAAGTCTTGTGATAAAACCTGTCCTGGCACGTGGCCACTGTGCCCATTGAAATTTCAACCCCGTGCACAATGGTTATCAGTGGTGTGGTTAAGCCTCAGGCTAAATTTTGTGGAGTGGTATATATGGCGGAGTGTTTAAAAACTGAGAGTTAAGATTGGAGTTCCCGCCCAACACCAATATATATTCCAAGTCCGGGGGTTGTTGCAAAGAACCATGGGATAAAACTTGTAGAGTGGTACATCTGCACCATAGTTTGGAGGCACAGGTCACATGTTAAGGTCGTATGCAAAAGCACTGAGGGTTGGGGCCGAGCCCCGACCCTATTCTTTGTCGACCATTTTCACGTTGCAATTGAAATATTTGATTTAGATTATGGTTAACAAGGACCACCATGGGAGGGATGGTAGCTCGGCCCTACCAATTCATTCCCCCACACCCCGAGGTCACGGGTTCAACTCCTGTGGAGTTCAAAACTTTTGCCACTGCCAACCAACAAATGGGTGCCACGTGGGATCCCATGACTGGGCCACGTGGCATCATAATATTGGCCCACCATAAATGACACATGTCAAGATGTGATTTTCCCATGTCAACACCTACCCACATCAGCATGCCAACTCACTACCACATCACTGTACGACTGTACGACTTGTATGGTCAACTACCACATCAACACTGTACGGACTATACAGTGAGCAAAAATTTTTCCTGTTTGGAAAAATGAATAGAACACGATATATTTCTCATACGATGTCCATTTGAGCCCATTCAAGTTGCGTTGGGTTTGTAACAACGAGGCTTATGCAAATGTACTATTAGAAGCGATTCTGAGCACTTTGATTTTTGATCAAAATTTGATCCCCTGGATCACACCTCCCCATTCAGAAGATTTTGGACCTCCAAAAGACTACTTTCAGTCTACCTATAGATGAGGGTATAGTTCCCTCACCCTTACAATCTCAATCCATCTAGCCTTGCTTGGATTGGTTTCTTTGAGACCAATACTAAACTTGTCATGCCTTTCTTTGTACTTGGATTGGCTCTTTCTCAATTGTTCTTGAATGATTTGTTGCACAAAATGAACTCGTTCAATGAACTTCTTGTCCTGGTTATAAACATGTTGAAAGTAATGTAGATTCTCATCCCAAAACTTAGGATGCTTTCTTTGCAATCTAGCCACCTTCTTTACCATACCAAAATGGCCAACAACAAGAGAAGAATGTACTTCCCTTATCATGTTGACACTTTCACCCTGTGAAAAACATAACTTTCCAAGATACAAAAGCTTACCATGCACATAGGAATCCAATTCCTCAACTTGGTTAACATGACATAAAGTTGCATAAACATGTTTCCCATCAGCATCTAAATCATACCATTCCAAATATTTCTTATGCATGATAGGATTATGCTTGAAATTAACTAAAACACTAACAATAAGCCTAGTAAGCATATCAACAACTTTATCATAAAAGTATTTCATATACCTTATCACCAAGTGAAAAACATAACTTGTCAAGGCATACAATGGAGCTTGCTTTGCTTTCATATCTTTCTTCCATATGTCTCCTTCAACAATCATATATGTAGTCTTGTTCAAGGCTCTGAAATCTACCCACATACACCACATACAATATTTCTTTGGAACCAAACCAATTGGTGACCTACATGGCGAAGTGCTTGGTTTGATGACCCCTTTGTCAAGCCACTCTTGGGATTTTTTTTTGTTTTCAACATTCTCCATGTCTAACATCCTGCACATGTCAATGTGTGGAAGAGGACCTCCTTTCTACAATAGAATATTTTGTTGGACACCCCTTTTAGGAGGCAATCCCTTTGGTTCCTGAAACATCTCAACATTTTCGTTAACAACCTCATCAAAATTAGATTGTAACTTTCTATCACATCCTTTGATAACTTGTTCTTCATCATTGTCTTTGGGTTTAGTTATCAAAAGTACAAGGTTCTTACTAGCATTGACTAGTCTTTTCATTTGTCTAGCATTTGTAGGTGACAAATTCATCTTCTTTGTATGTGATCTAACAATGTACTCAAATCCATTTTTAAACAAATGATACTTTTTATCATGATGATGGAAAATGGATCTCCTGTCATATAAGTATGGGATTCCAAACACAATACCACAAATATCCAATGGAATATCATCAAGCTTTACCTCATCTATATAGTTTGCAGTGATGAAAAATCTAAGTTTACACCTTCTTGTCACATGCAATTTGGCATTGTCACATATACAACCTATAGGGTATGATTTAGGATGAGGAATAGTTTCCAAATCTAGTTTCTTCACAATGTCTTCAGAAATAAGGTTTTCTTGTGATCTCGTATCAAAAAGAGTATCTATCTTGGTATGTTTCAAAATTACCCTTATGTGGAAAGGCTTTGTCCTTTATTTTTCATGTTGAGTTTCATTGATGGAAGAATTTGAAGAACTAGTACTTGCAACTGAATTATTACCTTGTAAACCCATGGTTGTGATCTTTGTTTCATCTTTCGAATCAGATCCTAAATCTTGTTGTACAGTTGGAACAATGTTTGTCTTATCTTTGTTGTTGAACTTTTTTGGTTTCTTTTCAGGATGAAGTTTCCAACAATGGTATTCATCATGGGCATCCTTTGAACAATGTTTACAAGTGAGTTTATTTCTCTCTTTCTTTACTGAAGCATTTTTCTTTCCATTTCCTTCAAACTTCCTTTTTCCCTTGTCTCCATTTAAAAACTTCTTTCTTCCCTCTTGAGGTTCATTCCTTTATCTTGCCTCTAAATGAGTAGCTTGCACACATACTTCATCTAGATTTAAAGGGTTAAACATAAGTATGGTATGCCTCAAGTAGCTATGTAATGCTCCAATGTATTTGAGCAAAGTATTCTGTGAAGACAAATCTACACCCAAAACCAAGGCTTTGATACCAACTGATCTGAAAATGGAATGAATATGGTTCCAATAGATCTTAAAAATGAAGAAGACTTATCTCTTAAAATTGCAAGTGTAAAATAACATGTGTTTGGATAATAGGATCGGTTTACTAACACATAATTTTAGTGATTTTTACTTAAACATGAGCAACATATCAGACTAATAAAAACCATTAACAATGAACACATAACACAACAAATGATAAAGGAGTTCACCCCTCTCTTAGGCTACATCTTCTAGTCCATCTTCGCTTGGATCATTTTCATTATGCTTAAAAATTTCTCTTACAGTTATTAGAATACAAAATGGATAGATTTAATGGCTTCAGAACATCCAAAAACCCCTAGCTATCCTTTTTCGGCACCTAGTTTGGCCAAAAAACAAAGAAGTTTCACTTCCTGGAAGTTTTCCCCTTCAATCTTGTTGTACCTACTCACCAAAATGCACCTATGACTAACTAACTTGGCTCCCACAAAGTTTCTGAGCCTAAACCCCAACACACGCACGCATCCTGCAAATTGAGGCAAACTATCAAATAGTTACCGAGATTAGTGCCCCATTGGGCGGAGGTGTTGGTCACATGGGGGGCATGTGGCCATGTCCCAACGCCTGAATCAGGCTCATTTGCATGTGTAAGTCTCGTGTTGACACATGTCCTGGAATGTGGCCATTGTTCCCATTGAAATTTCAACCTCGCACCCAACAATTATCAGTGGTGTGGTTATGCGTCGGGCTAAATATTGTGGAGTGGTCCATATGGCGGAGTGTTTAAAAACCGAGAGCTAAGATTGGAGTTCTTTCCCAACACCAATATATATGCTAAGTCTGGGGGCTATTGCAAAGGACCGCGGGATAAAAATTGTAGAGTGGTATGCACGAGCCATATTTTTGAGGCACATGTCACATGTTAAGGTCATATGCAAAAGCACTGAGGGTTGGGGCCTAGCCCCAACCTTATTCTCCGTCGACCATTTTCACATTGCAATTGAAATATTTTCTTTAGACTATGGTTAACAAGGAACACCATGGGTGGGATGGTAACTCAAACCTAAAAAATCATTCCCCCATGCCCTGAGGTTGCAGGTTTGACTCCTGTGGAGTCCAAAACTTTTGCCACAACCAACCAATGGAGGGGTGCCACGTGGTAGCCCATGATTGGGCCATGTGGCACCATAATATTGGCCCACCATAAATGACATGTGTCGAGATGTGATTCACCCATGTCAACACCTACCCACGTCAACATTCCAACTCACTACCACATCATTGTATGATCGTACAACCTATACAATTAACTTCCACGTCAGCACTGTACGGACTGTACAGTCAACAAAATTTTTGCATGTTTGGAAAAATGAATAGAACATGATATCTTTCTCATACGATGTTTTTTTGAGGCCATTCAAGTTGCATTGGGTTCCTAACGATGAGGCTTACACACACATCCGATTTGAAGCAATTATGAGAAATTTGATTTTTGAGCAAAATTTGATACCCTAGATCAATTACATGTATAGACTTCCATCCACCAAGAAAGGAAATGATTGTGTATCTGTGGTAGTTGATCGATTTTCAAAGATGGTCATTCACACAACCTACAAGAAGAGCATCACAGTGGCAGATACCAGCAAGATCTTCTTCGAACAAGTAAGGGTCCATTTTTCGATACCACATACCATCATCTCTGATTGAGACAACATGTTCCTTCGTACATTTTGGTTGAGTCTATGGTCATTGTTGGACACCAATATCACTAAACCACTATTTTCCACCCCCAAACCGATGACTAGAAAGAGGTCATCAATCAGATGATTATGCACATCCTGCGCATGTAAAAATCTAAGCATCTGCGTACATGGGATGAGAGTCCTCCCTATGTTCAACATAACTACAACATGACTCTCCATAGATCCACCAACCATAGACCATTTCAGGTGGGGTTGGGATTCCAACCCTTGGGTCCCATTGATGTTGCATTACCTCTTGCAACCACACAAGTAGAATCTTCCCATGTTCATTCTAAGGTAGACAAAGCCACCATCTTCATTGAGCGGATTCAACACATCTGTCAATAGGTCCATGAGATTTTGCAGAAAGACAATGCTAAATACAAGCACCACCATGATCAACACTAGGTACCACACTAGTTTCAAGTGGGAAACAAGGTCTGGTTACATTTATATAAAGATCCCCTCATAAGGCCCCATCGGAAGCTCCACCCACTTCACTATTGGCCTTACAAAATCACCAAGCCTGTGGGTAGCAATGATTTTGAGCTCAACACTCCAACCTTACTTGGCTTACACCCAGTGTTCAATGTGGACCTCCTTCAACCATATTTTCCACCATTATTGGACACCTTAGAGATCGCAGTACAACTGACACCAACAGAGATCAGCCCTGACTGCATGGAACATGCATCCACTAATCAAATAGTGGACACACAGGTCAAGGGAAATTTCCATCAGAGGATCCAACTTTATTGGGTTGTCAAGATAGGGAAGCTCCTACACCAAGAAAAGTGGCTCACCCAGGGCCCAATTTAGCAGACATTTCCTCAGTCGATGGGGGAAATCAATGCAATGGAGACCATTTATTCCTAAGGGGGGAGGATTGATCTAGGTGGATATTGGTGGCCACCCACCTATTCCAACTAGATCCTCTTGATAGTTTTTAGTTCAACACGTTCTTTTGTTCTTCTTTGTAATTGTCGGTTCTACACTTTCGGGGTTGTCTGAAGCCTTACGCATCTTCCAAGTGGTGACTAGTGGCCTCCCACCTAATCCAACTAGCCTATTTTGGAAGTTTTCATGTTAGCACATCTTTCTGTACTTCCAGGGACGTTTTTGGGCCCTAAACAATGGTTTTTTGGCCTTCCACAGTCAAATTGTAGACGAAGTCATATTTTGATGGCATAATGTGTAGTTATCGAAAATAAATTTCCAATGGGCTATCACATGCCTAAAACAGAGGTCGTATGAAAACATTATGACCCCGGGAAGTTAAGGTACCAACTTACCCATAGGGGGCCACATAACTTTTGGCATTTCATCTTCTAGGGTTAGGTTTTTGGATGTCTATGGTTTTGGCATTCATGAGTAATGTTAAAAAGGCCTATGGAGCCTCATTGTAATCATTTTTCTGCTCAAATGGAAGTGCATAGAAGCCACATCTCTTCTTATATATATCTACCACCATTCGAGCAAGTTGTTTTCAGTTATGTAGTTTTACAGTTTCAGCCTATTTTATTTATTCAATAGAAGTTATTGTTCACTTGATATATGTTGTTGTTCTTCATATATCTATTTTATTGTATTCATTTTGTTATTCATATCATTTCGCTCATAAATCCAGATTAGATGTTGCTCCAAAAAATACTTGAGACTCTGATGATCTGTCTTAATTTGGAAGCATGTCCAAAATAGATAAGGGCATTAGAGATCCAATGCATGCAGAATAGCCAACACTTCATTTTCATAGATTGATTGGCCCAACTATTTATCTGACAATTTTTTTCTAGTAAATGTCAAAGGTTTTACATCTTTCATAAGGACTGCTCCAATTCCTCTCCTTGAAGCATCACATTCCAGTAAAAAGGTATTTGTGAATTTAGAAAGGGATAGGACATGAGTGGTGCACATAGCCTCTTTCAAGCCTTGAAAAGCCTGATCAGTTGTTGGATTCCAAGTGAAAGAATTATTTTTAAGGAGTGCAGTGAGAGGTGTTGCAATCTTTCCATAATTCTTATCAAACTTGCAATAATATCCTGTTAAAACCAAAAATCCATGCAACCTTTTAAGACTCTTGGGGCGAGGCCAATATTGCATAGCTTCAATATTCTTAGGATCCACCCTAACACCCTCCTTGCCAACAATATAACCCAAGTACTTGACTTTCGAGGCTCCAAAAGAACATTTAGATTGATTGAGGAAAAGTTGGTGTTGGGAGAGTAGATCAAGAATTTGATCCACATGAGAAAGATGGGTTATCCATGTTTTACTATAGATGATAATATCATCAAATAAAACTAAGACAAAATGATACAGAAAAGGATGGAAGACATGATTCATGAGGATTTTGAAAGTGGAGGGAGAATTACACAAACCAAAGGGCATGACCAAGAACTCATAGTGGCCCTCATGAGTTCGAAATGCAGTCTTATGAATGTATTCCTCTTTCATACGTATCTGGTGGTAGCCAAAAACAAGATCATGTTTAGTAAAGAACTAGGCACCACTTAATTCATCCAAGATATCATCAATGATAGGAATGGTAAATGTTTCTTTGATGGTGAGTTTTTTGAGGGTGCGAAAGTTAGGACACATGCACCAAGAGCCTTCTTTCTTAAGTACCATGACCATAGGAGAAGAAGAAGGGATAATACTAAGACAGATAATGCCTGCGGTGAGAAATTCTTGAACAATTTTATCAATTTCATTTTTTGGGAAAAGGGATGACGATAGTGATGAACATTGGCAGGAAGGATTTTAGGGATGAGGGGAATGGAATTATCATGAACCCCACATGAAGGAGGAAGTCCTTGGGGAGTATAAAAAATATCTTGATGTTTGGAGAGGATGGATTGGAGGTCATTGGGGACATGGGGTGTCTCAGTGACGTGAATAGAATGGAGTTGTTACTGGTGAATGGTACCACTACGATCAATGCAAAGAGAGGAAGTGAACAGGATAGATGCCAAATAGGGGTGTCGAGAAGGGGTCGGGTCCATGGGAAAAAAACAATTTACTGAAAAAATGATAGGTATGAATACAATCAGGGTGAAGAGAGGAATCACATGGGATAGGTCTCAAATAATGGCACATGTAGGATCCAAACCATTTTTTTTACTCCTATGGAGTTATACTCCGATATGAATAATAATGTAGTGACGAAATGGCCAAATTATTAACAGGAATAAATGTGTAGGAATTTTGCAACCAGAATGTAGGAGGTACAGTTGCACAGAAATAAATCTTGTATGTTATGTTTCTATTTCTTTCCCAAGGGTTAGGGTATTTAGGGTTTCTATAGGGAAGGGTTTTCCCTATGATATAGCTCTCTTATATATGTGTGGGGTCCAACAATAGTACTCAGCTCAATATCTCAGGGAACCAACTAAGCAGGTTAGACCATGCCATTATCCGTACTACCTAACTACCCATATACTAGAGAATACCTTCACGAGTGTTGTTCTCAGTGGCACTATAATAGTCAGGTGGTTGGTTGGTTTATCTACAGAGGGATTCATGATATCTAGGTCGATTTGTATACATGTGTTGTCTAATTTTCTACCACTCGAAGGGGTACCAACAGGGGTTACATGGGTGGACAACAATGTGTGCTTAAGTACCAATTGTTGTTCCTGTGTGTATTCTTCCCTAACCATGGATTTATGTGTTGAATGATAGATATTTTTAGCTTTAAGATGTTGAAATGCATCTCTACCCTGAAAAAAAATAACCCAAAATTGTTTGCCAAGGAAAGTGCTTTGATACCACTTGTAAGGTACCATATCTATTATAATAGCCAAAAACATAAATATTGTAGATAATAATAGTGGAACAACACAATAGATGAAACCACAACACTAGAATAATACCTTTGTTGATAGGAAACAATGTTCACTTGCCTCTTCGAGGGGGTAACCTCCAGTATAGAATCACTTTATTACAATAATTATCAATACAAAAACTTATCATGCCATTGACTCCTATTTATACTAAATCTATCTACCAAAATAACAATCTAGAGGAAGATATTCTAGAAGCGGAAGCTTCTATTAGGTCTTCTTACATTTTCCTTATTCTTCCTTACTACTAGGCCTTATTAATATTGGACTTCATTACATGGAAAATATATTATTCTACCTACATGAGGGGTTAGGGAGGTTAGGTCCCTAACAATGATGGAGAGGGTTGAGGTCCATGAACAAGACATTGCACTACCATAAATGACATTCAACACATTTGTACCAGAGTTAATCGTGTATTCGACCGAAGAGACTTGAAATCTAATGCTACGCATGGGAGAAACACCGTAGAGATGAGCCTTTCTTAAATGATCCATCTTTGGTAGGGGGTAGGGCATGTAGAGGGGGTGTTGACGTCTAGGTGTCATGATGAATCTCATGGCTAGGTAGCACCCCATTTAGGGAATCTCAACATCATTATTATTAATAAATATGTTATTGAAATAAGAAAACATAAAAAAACACACTTATATTGAGATAAAACACCAAAAATTATGTAAACATTATACTCAAATTATTAAAAGTTTGAAAATTCTTAAAAGTGTCCATGATGTTGGCATTAGTATTTTCCAACACATCCAACCCATGTGAGTTGTAATCTTACGTAGGCTCTCAACTAAACAACTATTCTTAGTTATTTGTTGGGTCTCTTCATTCCTATAAATGAAGACCCTCTTATGTATTTTTATTCATTCATCAATTCATATTAATAGATCATTCTCTTTTAGTATGAGGATCATTCATGATATGGGTTGATCCTCGGATCTCCTCATGGTATCAGAGAAAGTGCTTCCTAACCTACTTGTTTTTTGAGTAGGTATATACATGTCCTGTTGTTTTCTAATTTTCTCAGCCATGTTCTCATTTTTCTAGAGGCTCTTTGTACCCATTAGCTTGTATTCCTTAGGCATTTTTTGGTTGATGCATTTTTTGTTCACTGCATTTAATGTGTCCCCCTTTTGAGGACTTTTTTATCCTCACACAAGTCACAACTATGAGTTGGGAGAGCTCAACGTACAGATATGTCTGTTTGGAATCAATCGATGATTTAAAAGTGTTTTTTGGTTGGGTGTAACATGTCCATATGTGTAAGATTCCATGGATTGTGGTCTGCAACCCCTATATCTCAACTAATAAAACACATCCAACACAAATTTCAGCTCCCTTTCACAGATTAGTAGTACCCCGCTTAGATTGATCTTCATACAATCTATAGGATCATAAATGACAAGGAATGTTCTGACCTGCAAGATGACATGGTTACTCGTGTACATGTAGTTCATCGATTGAAAAAGTAATTGGACCAAATAATCATTCCATAAACAATGTATATGCATAAAATGAGAGACAAGTTCATTGTATCTCTAGTCTCCCTTCCCATTTCATGTACATCTGCATTTCCTCTCCCTCTATATAATGATTTACTCACCATAGGAGGACAAGGCCTAAATATGTGGAAGAATGATTGTTGCATATTCAATCTTTGCTAGGAAATATTCCATGCTTAATTCCATCCAATATGTCGTTTACTAGAGTTCTCACTCTAAATTAAATTCGGAGATGAATGATCAGAGGTAGTTTCAAAACTTTTGTGTATCCCTATCGGTCCTAGTGGCATGTATGTTTTTTCTTGACCCTTGACACAATGTCTAATGTTGGGAGGAATTTATAGAATTTTTTTGTTTCCACCATTATCAAGTGCATATCGTATTGTACAAGAAGTGTGGTTGGTTCTTCCTATTATCACACAGATTGTAGCTTGGTAAAATCCCAACCCAAACCAAAACGGTGTGACAAATATGGGATTATTTACCCACTACCACCTTAGATAAACACTTCCCTTACTTTAGTGATGATGAAATCACCATAAGGGGGGAATCATGGGTGACCCTGGGGGGATTGAGATAAAAAATGAAAGGATATGAGAGGTTCCCCTATAGTGAAATTTCAAATGTGGAGATGAATTTTGGGAAAGAATCTCGTGAGAGGGTAATTGGTTACCAAAGGTGATGTACCTACAAACAAATGTTAGCCCTGCCAAGAACAAGACAATATATAGTGATATATGCTTCAAAACCCATTGCAGGTAGATCACAAATAAACCTACAAAGAACAAGAAAATATATAGTGATATATGTTTTCCCCAATTTCAGTAGTATGGAAATATATATATCAACAACAAATGATAATAAGAGCTGCAAATTTAACCATCAAAATCAAGTACAAGATGTTGGAAACAAAGCTATTAATAACTAGATAAACTTCTAATGATTAAAGAAATAATTTGATGGTGATTAGAGGGTTTTTGGTTAGTGTTATCGGAAATATTTGTAACATTATTATGGATATATAAAAAAATTGATACCACAACAAATTCTATACACCAAAATCAACAAACAATCCACCCAAAAGATAGCTAATAACTAGTAGATTAATTATGGTAGCTTGCAAGTGAATTTTAGTGGTAGAATACTGAGTAAACAATGGGATAAAGATTATTTTTATACATCCCTATTGGATGTAGCATAAATTTATAAAATCAATGAGAATCAATTGGCAAATAAATATGCCCCTAGGGCACAAGAAAACTTATAACATGTAGAATTAAATCCAACTTGAACAATTGCAATATATCAAGAAATCATGTATACCAATGCATGAATATTCAATCTCCAATGAAAGTATATTAGTACCTTATATATTGGTCTATGAAGTCTCTTGTGTATGATCTATGGTTTATTACTTCTCTAGGGGTGTAAGGATTTTTACTCCCTAGAGAAAACTAACCTTATCAAGGTAAATCTACAAGGGTGTAAGCCCTTTTACTCCTTGTAGAAACCTCTACAAAGTAGATTTTTCAATGACAACAAGATATATCTTGATGGAGGGTGTATGCCCTTATAATCTTCCCAGGATTTAGGCAAATTAACCTTGAAACAAGAATAAACAATACAATTATTCATAAATTCCTTATCAATTTCAAGGGATAGGATGAAAAACCCTTCTTTATCAAGAATATTCCATCACATTACCAAGAAACAAGCATCCAAGAGATAGCACCTATATTCTTCCTCCAATATACAAGTAAAAAAATCCACAAAACATCAAGAAAGAGATAGAGCGAATTGCTCAAGTAGGGAGAAAATTTTAGACAAGAGAGTATGTAATTCTCAAGCACATGATGATAAAATGAGGTTGATATGACCTTTATTTATATGAGGTCATCTAAATGCAATTTTCCACTTTTAAAAAAGTCAACATCAAATTAGAGAGGCTGAACTTCTCTATTTTCCTTTTAAAACTTAAAATTACAAAATTACATAAAATAATCCATTAAAGGGGTGACTATGTTCCCTAAAAACAGAATGCCTCAAAATTGATACATTGAGCCTCTAGATGCAAGTCGTTGGGCCTCCAAAGGCCATGTGTCTGTATCTCATGCTATGAAGTGTCATGTCTTGCATATTCCTTCTTCAAACCATATCATATTTCTTCTGGAACCATCAATCCCATTAAACCCTAGCTTATTCATGATGTCAAGGCTTAGGAGGTGATGTTTTGGGCCTCCAAAGGCCAACATCCTAGTGGAAATGGCTAGCATGCCAACATCAAGTGGTGTCCAAATTACTCCAAAGGAATCATTCATAATCTCAAATGTGCAATGACTATGGGGTACTCTGCCCATTTTGTGTGGCGCATCATCCAACCTATGGGCTTCCAACCCCTATGAAGGTCTAAGTGACCTTGTGCCTCCATGAAATAGATTTCACCTGGAAAGGTCCTGGAAATACAAACAAGTATGCCTTCCAAGGGTCCACAAGTCACATGTATCATGCCAAGTAATCCATGTGTAATGAAATAACCACCCAAACATGTGCATCAAATCCCCCCTTTTCAAAATAAACAAATGTTCAAAGACATTATACAGCTTACCAAATTTAAGTATGGGAGATTTATCATGGTTCCCTATTGGGTATATCATTCCCCAAGTTGAGTTTTTCCCAAGAAGACCCTCTCTATGTCATGTAGAAGAGTATGAGGTGGACAGGGGTGTCACTTTTCGGCATGGGGTTTCTTGACATACAAGGGCTCATATTGTCTCATTTATGGGTACCTTTGTAGAGGGTGTGCCACATCCTCATTTGCAATGCAACATTTTTCCAATTCCTTTATTTGTCATTAATTTATTAAGGTCCGAACATTGAATACTATATGTAATGGAAAGTAAAGAGTACCACAATTCCTATTGAATCTAGGAACACATTGAGTGCCATGTTCAAGGAAACTAAAATACATCGCAAGTGCATTCCCTCAACAAGCAAGACATTTATTGGTTATGTGTTTTATTTTACAGGTCCTTGAATTTTGTGGAGAATCATTTTATTATTGTTAGGACCTTAGGGAGAGCATATGGAGGATATTTTATTAAATTTTATGTTTTTTCACCTACAATTTGATAGGCATTTACCCCCTTCTTCCCATGAAATGAGGTACAAGCCCTTCTTGGGTCAATATGTCTGAAAACCCAAGAGTTAAGGAAATGAAAGAGAATAAGTATAGAAGGTGATACGTATGTGAAGGAATAATATGATGATCCTTCAAGTAGAACCCCCTAGTAGAAACCATTTTCCCAAGGGTGAGCCACTTACAAGGACAACAAGTCAACCACCAAGGTGAAATAAGGAAAAAGGCATAATTTCCAAGATAACATTTTCAAAATCAATAAAGCACCCTTTGCAACATGTTCAAATGCTTCAATAATTAAAATGACACTTACCATGACACCGAAATTGTTACCTCATGGAGAAAGACATGTTATCCTCTGTGGGCCAAGCTAGTGTGGTGGATGCTACTTTTGTTGATCAGTGGTGATGTGTGGTAATAGGAGGGGCTATGTTTGCTTAGTTGGCTCTCGACACTCCATGTCTACAATCTGCGGACCTCAAGACATCATCTCCTTAGTTACCCTAAGAAATGGGGGGTAAGATCTAGCTCCTACTTGGGGACATGTGCTTGTAGTTTAGGACATGAGAACCTCAACATCTTCTGGTAAGACCTATGCCTACACACACTTAAACAAAGATGTTGGATATTGAAGGTGGCCCACTCACTGCTTTATTCATATGATCAAAATTTTCCAAAAGTCCAACTACACATTAAAAATAAGATTTTTCATTTTTTCAAAAATTTCTAACTAACAGGTAACATGATTCAAACAAATGTAGTAAAAAATATGCATAAATGTAATAAATAAATATGTAAATGAAATTTGAACATTAAAATCTAAATAAATGCAACTAAACTACCATGAACAAGCAAATGCAAATGCAAGAAAGAAAATTGCCTACCTACTTATCTGGGGTCAAGGCCCAAAAGAAGTCAGGTTTTGTTGATGTAGGGTCATAGGATAGACCCATCAACTTGTAATGGCATATTCCTCCCATCCATGGTAGACAAGTAATAAATACCTTGCTCATGCTTCTTGTTTACGATGTAAGGGACAAGCCATAAAAATTCACTCTTCTTGTCATACTATGGATTTCCATTTCTCTTATCCCACAAGAGGCAGGGTTTCCTTAATTAAATTTAACATAGGGTGTGTCCTCAATGTAAGGTTGAATGGGTGGATCTGCCTTGACTATGTCCTTTATATCTTGTTCTCGCTCTTTATATTTCTTAAGTATCTTGATGTAAATTATATCCTTACCCTAGTATTATAAAAAAATATCTTTGTATTTGTTAGTCTTCAGGATTAAAGTATCGATACAATCCTCTTATAAAAAAGGAAAATTTGAGGGATCATATTCAATAATGTGAGGTCCCACATTAAACTCATCATAATAATTGGGGCCATTCAAGTTAGCCACATGATTCTTTGCAAAATGTTGATAGTATAATATATCAAATGTCCCATCTCCCATAGGGATATATGCATGAGTAAGGTCCATACTAAGAAAACCACCAAGAGTGGCATACCAACTTATTTATAAGAGCATGCCCCAAGCATATGGAACATCGATTACAACTATGTCCATAATGAGGCAGATGTGAGGGAAATCCTAAACATAGACCTCAACATATTCTATGAGACCATACACCTTTACTTTTCTTGAGTTGATACTGCAAACATTTCCATAAGGGCGATTTGTCTCCAAACCAAGTTGCTTCATGACTTTTAGAGACATCACATTTGTTGAAGCTCTGGAATACAAGATACAATTATTCAAGTGGAAACCATTTATACCTAAATAAAGATAAAAAGGAGTATTTTCCTCTCATTTTCTTCCATGATACATAGTATTTAGGATGATCGGAGGATCTCCTTCTTAAACTTGAACCTTTAATTCCTTCAAAACTTTTCTTCTTACAAAAGGAATATTACACATCTATACCACATGTACTAAAATTTTCATCTTTCCCATCATGCTGGGAAAATGTATATTTAGAAAAATCTTTTCCATTGATGGTGCAGGCGGTGGAATAAAATCATGAATTGATGGTGGAAGAGGTGGAATAATTTCCTTACTAGTTGGAGGTGATGGAGAAACATCCTTCTTTGTTGCTTCAGGTGGTGGAACTACTACTTTGTTCTTCCTTGATTAAGCCAAGATTTCCTTGTTTCTCAACTTATCCTTCAGATATTCTTCCATTTGGTTGAAAATTTCCAACCGGGCTTGTATAGATACCCTCTTTCTGAATTCTTCAAGCTGTTCTTCAGTGACATCGATGCATTCATCATTGTGGAGAGTAGACATATCAATTAAGTTCAATCTTTCAATGGAACCTGGATCTTCTTCCTTCATCCATATTAGACATTCATCATTTGGATGAGGTTCCTTGAAATGAAAACACCAAGGTGATCCCTCCAAGTTGACCATCCCAATTGGATCTAAGATGTTAGGTGCCTTGGATTATTTTTGTGTCCTTATTTTCCATCTTGCATTTGGCTATCCGATAAACTGAGGTTTGGAAGGATGATGATACCTATATAAGGTGTTCAACCTGTTTATGATCTGATTTTAAGTCTGGATGAACTTAGTGTTCATTTGATCCAACTTATGAGATATGAGTGCAATTGGATCTTGGACTGCAATGGTTGATCTCTTCGTCTTTGATTCCGTCTTGTCTCAAGGAAACTGAAAGGGCTCAATTTTTGAGTTGATGAGATGTTATTCAATATAAGAAAAATTTCCTCTAGCCTTTTCTAAACTATAAGGCATCCTTTGTTTCATAATAAAACCAAACTATCCTTCAAAAGCGTTAAAGTAAAGGAGGAGATCAATTGCATCTGACGGACATATGTCCTTTGGAATTAGACTGCATAAGTTGTCAAATTTGGTATCAATCTCCTTCACTATTTCATTTTCTTTTCTTTTGATTTGATTGAACTACATTAATAACATTTTTCTATCCATCCTTGCTTTCCATCTTTCCTTGAACAACTCAGAGAAATATGTATAGGATTCCAAGTGGTTGTCAGGGAAACCTTTTTACCACTTTCTAGCATCTTCTTCCAGAGACATAGCTAATATATTCATCGCAACGTCTTCATGTTATATACCACTRTCTTCCATGGCTACACCAATAGCTTCAAGGTTCTCTTCAGGCATGATGACATTGTTCCTAGTGAACTTTGGAAACCATTTGTGAGACTCTTTGGGCATTGCATTGGGATAACTAGGGATGGTGGCTATATTAGCCACCATCCCTAGTTATCCCAATGCAATGCCCAAAGAGTCTCACAAATGGTTTSYAAAGTTCACTAGGATGCTATACCAAGTGCAAGCCATTGGATCTAGGGTAAGGTTACCTTAAAAAATGGTTTTGACAACGGGGGAATTATGAGGAGGCCTTATTTGGTAAACCTTGCAAGGATTGAGTCTTCGTTGGGGAAGTGTTTTGGGGAAAGGTGGGTTTTTAGGTTGTGGAGTTGCCATATGAGCTTAGGAAGTTCATCAAAAGGGGAAATGGAACTTCCCTCAACTCACTAGTAAATTTAGGGAAAGGCATTGGGATAAGTTGCCAAGTGTCATTAAGGGTCGGAAAATGATTCAAAATCCTCCCCGAAAACGACACAAAATTTTATCGCACATATTGTAGCTTGGGAAAATCCCAACCCAAACCATAAAGGTGTGACAAATATGGGATTATTTACCCACTATCACCTTAAATAAACACTGCCCTCACTTTAGTGATGATGAAATCACCACAAGGGGGGAATCCCAGGTGACCCTATGGGGATTGAGATGAAAAGAGAAAGGATATGAGAGGTGCCCCTATAGATCAATTTCAAGTGTGGAGATGAATATTGGGAAAGAGTCTTGTGAGAGGTTAATTGGTTGCCAAAGGTGATGTACCTGCAAAACAATGTTAGTCCTCACCATAACAAGACAATATATAGTGATAGATTCTTCAAAAATCAAAGGGGATTCAACAAGTAACCTTTTGGTCCCACATTGCAGCAGTATGGAAATATATATATTAGCAACAAATGATAATAAAAATTGAAAATTTAACCATCAAAATAAAGTATAAGATGTTGGAAACAAAGATAGTAATAACTAGATAAACTTCCAATGATTAAAGAAAGACTTTGATGGTGATTAGAGGTATGTTGGTTAGTGTTATCGGAAATATTTGTAACAGTCTTATGCTTGTAGAAAACAATTTCTACCACGGAAAATTCTAGCCACCAAAATCAGAAAACAATCGATCCAAAATATAGCTAATAACTAGTAGACTAATTATGGTAGCTTGCAAGTGAATTTTAGTGGTAGAATAGTGAGTAAACAATGAGATAAAGATGGGTTTGTTGCAGCCCTATTGATTGTAGAATAAATTTATAATATCAATGAGTATCAATTGGCCAATCAAGACACCCCTAGGGCACAAGAAATCTTATAACATGTAGAATTAAATCCAAATTAAATAATTGCAATATGTCCATAAATCATGTATACCAATGCATGAATATTCAATATCCAATGCAAGTAGATTAATGCCTTATATATTGGGCTATGGATTATCTTGTGCATTAGTTAGGGTTTGTTACTTCTATAGGGTTGTAATTCTTTTTACTCCCTAGAGCTAACTAACCTTAGTAAGGTAAATCTACAAGGGTGTGAGCCCTTTTACTCCTTGTAGAAACCTTTGCAAAGTATATTTTTTAATGACAACAAGATAGATTTTGATGGAGTGTGTATGCTCTTATACTCCTCCAATGATTTAGAAAAATTAACATTGAAACAAGAATAAACAATACAATTATGCATAAATTCCTTACCAATTCCAAGAGATAGAATGAAAAACCCTTCTTTATCAAGAATATTCCATCACATTACCATGAAACAAGAATCCAAGAGATAACGCCTAGATTCTTCCTCCAATAGAAAAGTAAAATAATCCACAAAACATCAAGAGAGAGATAGAGAGAATTTCCTAAGTAGGGAGAAAATTTCAGCCAAGAGAGTATGTAATTATCAAGAACATGATGAAAAAATGAGGTTGAAATGACCTTTAATTATATGAGGTCATCTAACCCTAATGTTTCCAATTTTACAAAAGTCAAGATCAAATTAGAGAGGCAAACCTTCTCTATTTCCCTTTTACAACGTAAAATTACAAAATTACATAAAATAATCCCTTAAAAGGGAGACATCATGCCCTAAAAGGGGACGCTAGGCCTCAAAAGTGAGACATTGAGCCTCTAGATGCAAGATTTTGGGCCTCCAAAGGCCATGTGTCCATCTCTCATGCTCTGGAGTCTCATGTCATGCATATTCCTTCTTCAAACCACATCATCTTTCTTCCAGAACCATCAATCCCATCAAACTCTGGCCTATTCATGATGTCAAGGCTTAGGAAGTGACATTTTGGGCCTCCAAAGGCTAACCTCTTAGTGGAAAAGGATAGCACGCCATCATCAAGTGGTGTCCAAATACCTCCAAAGGAAATGCTTGTCATATAAAGTGTGCAATTGCTTTGGGGTACTCTGGCCTTTTTGTGGGGTGCATCATCCAACCTGTGGGCTTCCAGCCCCTATGAACGTCCAAGTGACCTTGTGCCTCCATGAAAAAAATTTCACCTGGAAAGGTAATGAAAATAAAAACAATTGTGTCATCCAAGGGTCCACAAGTCACATGTATCATGCCAAGTAATCCATATATAATAAAAGAACCACCCAAACATGTGCATCAAATCCCCCTTTCTCAAAATAAACAAATTCTCAAAGACCTTATACAACTTGCCAAATTTAAGTATGGGAGGGTTGTAATGGGCCCCTATTGGGTAGATCATTCCCCAAGTTAAGGAGTGTTTCTCAGGAAGACCCTCTCTAAGTCATATAGAAAAGTATGAGGTGGATAGGGGTGTCACTTTTGGGCATGGGGTTTCTTGACATACAAGGGATCATATTGTCTCATTTATAGGTTCCTTTGTAGAGGGTGTGTCGCATCCTCATTTTCAATGCAACCTAATGCAGAACCCCACCCTCACCTGGGGTCCACTGACCTCCCGATCTAATGATCTACAAATTTACAGTAGTTGGATCATCTCACAAGGTCCAAATAGGCCTTCTCTATTTGGTTCCATGTGCCTTTTATAAAATTTTCGGGCCAATCTTGGTTCTCTGATAGGATTCTTCTAGACATGAGAAAGCTTCGCATGACCCTGGGATAAAAACCATGGGATAACCTCTTGAAATCCATCCAGTTCGGTACTTCAGGCCCTTTGTGCTCTAGGCATCTCTAATAGACCCACCCTGCAATCCTCCCGAACCACAGCTTTATGGAGTAATGATCCCCAATGGGATCGACGAATACGAATCTATGGTAAAATAGAAGGTCTAGAATGGTGATAGGTGGATGTCCTAGATCTCATTTCGGGACCCAAGACTCTGGTCCCCAAAATTCACAACTCCCCGAATAATGGTGGAGTGGAGTGGATCTCCACCCTCCACATGTTCTCTTGAATCAACGACTGGTATGGCTCAGCCTTTGGGCCTCCAGGCAACTTAACGCTCCCTACTCCTCTTTTATCTCGAAGCTTCCACCTCCCGAACCCCTCTCCAAGATGACAGTTGTCAATTAGATCGACGGTTTGGATGGAATCTAGGAGTCCTCCACTCTTCCTGTTATTATTCCTCTCTGAACGAAAAAGTAACGAAGGTCCTAATCAGATGCCACATGTCAACTAATTCGATAGTCAAGATTTATTCGGGCCGTCAAGTCTTTGGGGGCCTAGAATCATAGAACTTCACCTCCAGTTCCCTCCAAAGTACTCATACATCGAAGTGTGGGATCTCATGATGCGTGTCCCCATGAGATTCGGCGATCGCAGATTTACTTTTCTCCTTCAGGGCTTCGACTATCCTGGCTCCCTCACGCTCCTTAAACCTTTGAATAGGCAAAGTGTCGAAGCTCTTAAGGGTTAAAACTTATGAAATTCCTCCATATCCGACAGTTGTCGGCCTCCATTCTAGATCTAACGATTGGGATCTATTGTCCCCGTGTGCACTCCTCTGCTTGTCTAGACGCAGATCTAATGGTCCAGATTTATCCTAGCGACCGATACAACAATGGTTGTAGATTCTCCTGTTGGACTATGCATTTTCCTTCGAAATGAAGGATTTATTTAAGAATTTATCAAAGGCTGGGGCCTTTGATTGTCTGCTCTAGGCCTAATAACTTGGGTCCCTAACTTGTGCTTATAGGACACACTATCCCTTCTGAGATTGAATACTATAAAACTCAAAGGGGCTCGACCCTTTCAACTTTCCTCTGCAATTCCAAATGACTTGTCTTCTTATTGGCACAGGGGTAGACCCAGGGTTCAATGCTACAATAGCGCACCAACAAAACCCTAACTATCGACCCTTTCGACAACACCTGCGAAGCAGATGAAGTCTCACCCGAGGTAGAGGCAAGGGTGGTTGCAGGACACTGATGTATGCAACCTTAGCTAGGACACAAATGTGTGACTGTAACACCTAAAAATAACACTTAGCAATTATATTTCATCAATACCCAGTTTATTCTACAACACAGTTAAACCCTAATCAACATACCGATGCAATATTCATACAGATTTAATAGATCCAAGCACTAAGCATACAAATAGAGATTATATCTAGCATTCATTCACATCATTCAGCACTAAGATATCATATCATATCCATCTATCATCTAACATCGCACTAAGCATTGAATCACATAAACAAAAGAACAACCAATAGCACAAAGCATTCACAACACAGGATATACGTGTTTCACCCCCACCTTGGGGCTATGTCCACCAACTTTTTGTCTTATTTATTATCTTCTTTCGATATTCTTACATGCACAAAGCCTCAAGATCAACTTCGTAGAGGACAGGAGATCTATGCACCTTGCTAGATCCTCCTTCTCCAAGCTAGATTACAGCACAAAGCCTACACACAGTCTCTTACGGTCACTTACACTTAGCTCTGCAAGCCTCACACAGTATGCACTAAGCCATTACAATCACAACTTGCACTTAGAAATTAACACTTAGCAATTAGCATAGCAGCTCAATATCACATAGATGCCCCCCTCCTTACATCACCTAGACATCTATTTATACATTACAAAATGGGCCTAAACATGGGAAAATCCTATGGGATGACATTCCCATACCCGTTACATAATCCCATAACCCAACAAGCCCCAAAAAGGGACCGAGATCCCATGATCTCTACTTCATCTTATGCTCTGCCTTCAACAGCCTATCGATGTCCAAAAACTAGTTCAAACATTACCAAGAATCCTCAAAACTTAGTCAAGGGCCAACAGGCCCCCAACACTCACCTGTGACTTGTCCCGAGTCACTCTGATCTCGATAGCTTCGCTTCAAAATCCTCGAGCTTGGATCGAGCTGCTTCGACTTTTTTTTGTGCCATAAAATATTGCTCAGTGAACTCTTGGATAACAACTTCGTTGACATGTCCCTTTAAGAACTGTTCAGTTGTAGTGATGACTTGCTCCAGTTCTGCTCCTCGACCTTTGATCTATGTGAATAGTTGGAAAGCCTCGTCCTGTATAGGTTGGAGTCTCTAAGTCACTTCCATGACTCTGCTCTGCATGGTGTGGACTTGATGTTGAGCACTGTGTTTTTCTTGGGATCACTTCATCCTCTCAATGGCTGACATGGGATTCAACTGTGCCTGTACTATTTCTGCTTGCTGCTTCACCTCCTAGAGCTGCAACTCCAGTGCCTTCAGTTCTCAATTCTAAGTGAGTCACTCATAAGTTTGGGCATTGTGATCACTTATTTTCTTTCATTCCATGGAAAGAGCCTTTATTCTCTCAACTGTGCCTCGAGCAGTTGCTTCTCTTTGATCTCTCACATCCTGAGGGGTGTCAGGAACCGCACAGAGCTCTAAGTCTGTTATTATTTTCCATAGATACTAGATATCTTCCATGATATGTTCTACTTGATGCTCGAATCAATATTCTACCTTTGTCTCTAATCCCTTCACAGAGCAGAGTTCTTTGTTGACTGCTTCTTTCACTTCGAGTTGCTCTGGGAGCAACTGTTCCTTTTCTTGTTGAATCTGTACTTTCTCCTTTTCAAACTTCATCTAGAGAACAACCTTCTCCTACTCTACAATTTTTTTTTGTTCTATGAGTACTTCTTTCACTTTCTTCAAGGCTTGGGTGGCTTGTTCATTTTCTTCTTGTGCATGATGAAGGTGAGATTCAATCGCATCACTTCGTCAGCATAGTTAGGCTAGCTCCTCTCCCAACTCTGGTTCTCCTGATGGAAGGGGTGTAGTGGATGCTTCACGATTGGACTAAAGGGCCTGCTTGATGCACGAGCATCATAAGCAAGCCAACAAAGTGAGCGTGAAATCTAAGGACAACTGGAAATGCACCAACGCACATTTTGAGAATGTTTTGAATTCAAATGATAAAACATTAATGAAATATATAGGAGGAGGTATTGCATTTATGTTTTGGATATTGTAAACAAATATTGAGCGTGTCTCTCATATGTTGGATATGGAGGAAATTAATTGTAATGAATGTAAATTAGATATCTTTTAATTTCAATTAGATATCTAGAGCTGCAGGAGGGAAAACTCTAGAAATCTCCCTCGTAGTCATTGTATTGAATGAGTTATTATCATTTTTTTATTGTAATCTAGAGAGCAAGAGAATAGGAGAACAGAAGAATAGAGACTATAGAATTTATTATAAGGAGATAGTTGTTTCTATTGAACCTGTGTACATGAGCACTGGAATTAATATGAGAATTCTTTGATTCAATTTCATGGTGTTGTCATGGTTGTTGTCTACCTCTATTGAATGGTGTGTTTACAGGTTGTTTATATTCTCTATTAATGCATTTTATTTCAATGCTATGTATGCTCTTGATTTCATGTTGAATATATGAATTCTGTGAGAGGGGAAGAATGAGTTTCAATTGTTTCTCGTCCTAAGAAATCCTGCAAGAGGTTGCAGAGAAGGTCCGGAAAGAGTGTGTTGACTAGGTTTTGAGTTTCAACTCGGAAAAGATCAGGAGAGACATCGATGTTCTCATACCAGCAGAAGTGAAGGTATATCACAGGGTCGTGCAAGGTGTGCATAGGCTGGTTGAAGTCTGAGACTTATCCAACCAAGGGGAGAGTTTGAAGAACTAATGTTGCAAGGGAGTGCACAGAGTTAGAAGTGCAAATATAGCTAGAGGTTATTGGATTTTCCGCAAGGAGTGCGCACAAGAATCCTTTTGATTTCTGAGTTTGTAGCCAGAACCAAGCTCAGGAAGGATAGAGATTCCGAAGAACTTGAAGGCGAGATGAGGACTAGATTCATCTTGCAAAAGGAAAGCTTAGGAAGGAAGATGCCAAGTTACTTGGCCAGAAGTTATCATGAACCTGAACGGACAGTTGAAATTATCAGAGGGAGAATCACCGAAGTTTCGTGGACCATTGGATCTTGCAGATCAATGGAAGGGTTAAGGAGAGAGTCCTTAAGCATTCATAAGCTTAGGATAAATAGTGGTCATTAGATTCGGATCAACGAGAGTCATTGATCTCGTGCTTGAATTTTGTCGCTTTGGAATTTGGGGCATGGAGAAAGTCGTGACTAGGAGTTAAGAATCGTGAAATCATGATTCATGAAATCCCGATAGAATCAGGACCATTAGATCATGCAGGCTCAAAACCATTGATTTGAGGCGAGAAACTACCACAATTTCGGCTATCGGGCGAAGGGATTTGTTGCATTGAAATTCGTCGGTACGTAAAATCCCGAAGTGCCTTAATATTTGGCCCCAGGTCGCAATTGAGGGTCACATCAGGAAAAGTTAAGGGAGGAGCCAAGGACCCATTTACCTTTTCGGGGTTTTAGGGATTGAAGTAACTAGAGGGACTCACATCAGGGATCACAAAGTCACGAAACCCGAAATACCTTTCCAGGCAGAGGCTGTGGTCATACCAATTGGTCACGTGGGAGAGAGTTTGTGTCTAGTGCTAGCTCGCATAGGCGTAACTCCTAAGAAGGACCTATGGAAACACTTGTGTGTTGAATATTTCCTGCGGGGAATCAAAGAGTCAATTAGACGCAAAGGGGAGATTAAGAATGATCCTTAGACCAGAAGGTCAAGTAGAACCTATTGAGGTAGGGGTGTTGCGTTAGGTGATATCAGAGCCTACAATATTTGTTTTTTGTAAGCAAGGGAGACATAAGGCAAGTTGTGATTTAAATTTTGTGTGGAACAAATTGAAACAATGCCACCCAGAAGACATCAAGATAGACTGATGCCTGATCCAACTATGGAAAGGGAAATGAGATAACTTTGTGCTCAATTAGATGTTTTGGAGACAACACATAGATGGACAGTTGATGTTGGAGATGTCAGTGAAGCCAAAAGCGAGAATGAGGCCGGAGATGAAGGAGAGGAAGTTGTAGTCGAAGATGTTGTAGAAGAACGTTTATTCAGAGTTGTTGCGAGAATAGGTGCTAGGGAAAAGATGGACATTCCAATGTATGAAGGAAACTTAGATGTTGAAGAGCTGCTAGATTGGTTTAGAGATCTAGATAAGTACTTCGATTATGAATATATCGAAGAGGATAAGAAAGAAAAACATGTTGTCACTATACTTAAAGGACATTACAAAGGAAAGGCATTGCAAAGGAAAGCAAAGAACCAAAAGCTGGGATAGGATGGTTGAAAAAATGAAAGCCAAGTTTATACCCAGAGATTACCAAATTAATATGTTTCGAAGAATGCAGAATTTGAGACAGAAAGGAATGACAGTGAAGGAATACACTGAAGAGTTCTATAGGATAAATATTAGAGTTGGTCATCATGAGAGTGATGATGAAAAGGTCTCCAAATACATGAATGGTCTGAGATATGACATTCAGAATGACATGAGCATGGTAGAAATCAGGAATGTGGAAGATACTTATCAGATGCTATGAAGGATGAAGAAAAATTGGCCCGAAAAAAAATGTCTAAGAAGTAGAGGTAGAAGTCAAAGCAGAGGAAAGGCAGTTGCCCAAGACAGATTACATAATCTTAAGGAGGAAGAAAAGAAACCTCATATTCACCTTGAAAGAGGATGACGTTCACAAGGAAGACAAACTGCTAACAAAAATACTTTTCCGCGAGCCAGAGGAAGAGGAAGAGGAAGAGGTGGTGAGATAAAGTGTTTTGTTTGTGGAAAAATCGGACACAAATCTTTTGAATGTCCTGATAGAAAAAGGGACGGAGGCAAAGCTCACATTTCAGAAGCGCAAAGGTGAAATGTTGAGGCCGAAGATGCAGAAGGTGGAAGATCCTTAATGATGAGGAAAATTCTCTTGAAACCAGAGAGAGAGGCGAAGAATCCATTCCAAAGAAACAGTTTGTTCAGAACTACTTGCAATACCAAAGACACGGTATGCAATATAATTGTGGATAGTGGAAGAACCGATAATCTAGTATCCACGGAAATGGTGGAGAAGCTGGAATTGGAGATAGTTTCACATCCTAGCCCATACAAAGTCTCATGGTTGCAAAAAGGACATAAGGTAACTGTCACTAAACAATGTTTAGTTGAGTTTAAGATAGGGGGATATAGAGATGAAATCTTGTGTGATGTTATTCCCATGGATGTCTTTCATCATTTATTGGGGAGACTGTGGAAATATGACATAAATTTTGTTCATGATGGGAGAAATAACACATACACCTTGAAGAAGAATGGTAGAACACATATGTTGCTTCCAATTGAATATAAGAAGGTGAAAGAGGGGACAAGAAATACTATACTTCTCATGAGTGGGAAGGAACTTCTTGATGAATTCAAGAAAGAAGAAGACATGTAGTTTGTAGTGGTGAGGAAACCTAGAGTCATATTGACAAGTACTTTGATGGATGATCTACC
>ML810001.1:251017-300133 GCA_009831015.1 Picea engelmannii | reverse complement strand
CCATGCTCATGTTTGTATTTAGTTTTTATTTAATTCTTGTTAATATCTCTATTGTTTTCTTTCTAACCTTTTACCATACAGCTGTCATGACTAGCAGAGCCCAACTAGGCATGTAAGCACTCACTTTTTGCTCACACATCGACGAAAAGAGTGCAAACACAAAGCATCGTATAGATTATTGTTGTAGGAAAATGAAGAGGTCAAGAAGCAAGTCCAGGATTTGATGGACAAAGGGTTGGTTCGAGAAATATTGATTCTATGCGTTCTTCCAATAGTGCTAAGTCCAAAAAAGGATGGTGGATGGAGAATGTGTATTGACTCGATGGATATAAATAAAATCACCATCAGGTATAGATCTCCTTTACCGAGGATGGATGACTTGATGGATTGCTTGAGTGGAGCAAAAAAAAATTCAAAAATTGATTTGAAAAGTGGATATCATCAGATTAGAATGAGGGAAGGTGATGAGTGGAAGATAGAATTCAAAACAAATGAAGGATTGTATGAATGGCTTGTCATGTTGTTTGGTTTGAAAAATGTGCCAAGCACTTTCATGATATTGATGAACGAAGTCTTCACAGATTTCATTGGAAAATCCATAATTCTGTATCTTAATGATATACTAATCTTCAGTAAGATTGAGGAAGAACACTTGAGACATTTAACTCTAGTGATAAGGAGGTTGCAGCAAGAGAAGTTGTTGATAAATATGAAGAAGTCATCTTTCATGAAGAAAGAACTCATGTATTTTGGGTTCGTAATCTCTTCGAATGAGTTGAAGATGGATCCTGAGAAAGTAAAAGCAATCAGAGATTGGACATCGCTGAGGAATAAATTTGAATTCAGAAGCTTCCATGGATTAGTCAGGTTTTATAGGAAGTTCATCAGAAATTTTAGTGGAATTTTTGCGCCAATGATGGACATAGTCAAGAAAAGACATAAATCTTTCCACTGGACAGAGGAGGCACACAAAAGTTTCAAGTTGCTGAAAGAGAAGATAACTGAACAGCCCATTCTGGTTTTACTAGAATTTGGTAAGACATTCCAATTCAGATGTGATGCAAGTGGATTCGTGGTTGGAACAGTCTTGAGTCAAGACAATAGACTGATTGCATACTTCAATGAGAAGTTGAACGAGATGAAGATGAAACATTCCACGTATGATAAGGAGTTTTATGCAATCATACAATCACTAAATAAATGGAGACATTACTTGGTTCCGAAAGAGTTTGTCTTGTATAGAGATAACCATGCTTTACAATTCCTGATTCGACAGGAGAAATTGAAACAAAACATGCGAAATGGGTTGAATTTATGCAAAACTTTACTTTTGTTATCAAGTACATTTCTATAACTTCTAACAAGGTTGTTGATGCTAAGCAGGAAATGTTTAATTCTGCAGGATTTTCATGTGAAGACCTTAGGTTTTGACAGCCTTAAGGATATGTACAGAGATGATTCAGATTTCAAGGATGCTTATGAAGCCTGTGAGAATCATGTTCTAAGTGAAAGAATCCAATGGATTGAATATATGGTTCAATATGGATTGTTATTCAAGGGAAAGCAGTTGTGTATTCCAAAGAGTTATATGAGAGAGAATCTTCTGGAGGAAAAACATAGTGGAGGATTGGCTGGACATTTTGGCCATGAGAAAACGTTTGCACAAATGAACAACTTATATTATTGGCCAGGGATGAGGACAAATGTCAATAAGTTTGTGAATAAATGTAGAATTTTCCAACACGCGAAGGGAAAGAGAAAAAACACATGATTGTATCAACCATTTCCATTACCACAGAGGTTGTGGGATGCGGTAAGCATGGATTTTGTGTTAGGACTTCCAAGGACAAAGAGAGGTTTTGATTCCATATTCATGGTAGTTGACAAATTCTCAAAAATGGCACATTTCATTCCATGTCAGAAAACCAGTGATGCAACACACATTGCAAACCTGTTTTTCAAAGAAGTTGTTACACTTCATGGTTTACCCAAGAGTATTGTTTCAGATCGAGATACCAAATTTGTTGGTCATTTCTGGAGGACACTGTGGAAGAATTTGGGAAAAGATTTTTATTTTAGCTTAGCATATCACCCTCGGATGGATTGACAAACTGAGGTAGTAAATCAAATCTTAGGGGACTTATTGAGGAGTTTATTCGTTGAACATCATAGTCAATGGGATCAGATTCTGCCGCAAGCAGAATTTGCATATAATGACTCACCTAACAGAATCACAGGACATATCCCATTCCAGATAATGTATAGGATGCAGCTGAGAGGAGTATATGAATTGAGAGACTTAGAGCAGAGAGAGTTCAAAAGTGTTGGAGCAGAGGATTTTGCAGCAGAAATGCAAGAGATTCACAACAATATTAAGGAGTGATTGCATAATTCCAACCAGGAATACAAGCGTAGAGCAAATCAGCACAAAAGAGAACTTCAGTTCGAAGTGGGAGATTTAGTTTTATTTCACCTGAGGAAATAAAGATTCCCAAGGAGAACATACAATAAACTGAAGATGAAAAAGATAGGGCCATGCAAAATCATAAGGAAAATTGAAGCGAATTCTTATGAAATAGAATTGTCAGATGGGGTAGGAATATCGCCCATATTCAATGTAGTAGATTTGTATCCTTACAGAGAATATGCAACAGAGGGATCAAAGGATCAGAAAGAAGTTTAGTGGTTTAGACAAATGTTTGTAGATCAAAGGCTGCAGATAGAAAATATCGTTGATCAGAGAGTTAGCAAGAAGACCCGAAGAAAGACATATTATGAATACTTAGTAAAATGGACGGGACACTCAATTGAGGATGCCAGTTGGGAAAGTGAGGAAAATATTCAGAAACATGGACAGACGGTGCAGGAGCTCATGAATAGGATTCCATGAATTTTTCATCCAAGGGATTATGATGCAAGAGCATTGTAAGCAAGCCAACAAAGCCAGAGCTAAAGATAAGGACAACTAGAAATGCACCAGTGCACATTTTGAAAATGTTTTGAATTTAAATGATAAAACATTAATGAAATATCTAGGAGGATGTATTTTGTTTATGTTTTGGAGTTTGTAAACAGATCTTGAGTGTTGCTCTCATCTGTCGGATATGGAGGCATTTAATTGTAATGAATGTAAAGTAGGTAACTTTTAATTTCGATTAGATAGCTAGAGATGTAGGAGGAAAAACTCTAGAAATCTCCCTTGTAGGCATTGTATTGAATGAATTATTCTCATTTTATGATTGTAAGCTAGAGAACAAGAGAATAGGAGAAATGAATAACATAGACTATATAATTTCTATAAGAAGATAGCTATTGCTATTGAACCCATGTACAGGAGAACTAGAATTAATACGAGAATGATTTGATTCCATTTCATGGTGTTGTCATGGTTGTTGTCTACATCTATTGAATGGTGTGTTTACAGGTTGTTTATATTCTTTGTTAATGCATTTTATTTCAACTCTATGTATGCTCTTGATTTCATGTTGAATATATGAAGTCTGTGAAAGGGGAAGAATGAGTTTCAATTGTTTCTCATCCTGAGAAATACTACAAGAGGTTGCAGAGAAGGTCTGCAAAGAATGCGTTGACGAGGTTCTGAATTTCACCTCAGAAAAATCTCATGAGAGACACCGTTGTTGTCATACCAGCAAAAGTGTAGGTATAGCACAGGGTCGTGCAAGGTGTGCACAAGCTGGTTGAAGTCTGAGACTTATCCAACCAAGGGGAAAGGTTGAAGAACTATTGTTGCAAGGGAGTGCACAGAGTTGGAAGTGAAAATATAGCCAGAGGTTATTGTATTTTCCGCAAGGAGTGCGTGCAAGCATCCTTTTGATTTATGAGTTTGTAGCTAGAACCAAGCTCAGGAAGGATAGAGATTCTGAAGAAATCTAAGGTGAGGCAAGGACAGGAGTCATATCACAAAAGGAAAGCTCAGGAAGGAAGACACCAAGTTACTTGGCCAGGAGTTATCAAGAACCTGAATAGATGGTTGAAATTCTTAGAGGGAGAATCACCGAAGTTTCGTGGACCGTTGGATCTTGTATATCAGCGGAAGAGTTAAGGAGAGAGTCCTTAAGAATTCATAAGCTCAGGAGAAATAGTGGTCGTTGGATTTAGATCATCGAGAGTTGTTGATCTCGTTCTTGAATTTTATCGCTTCAGAATTCGGGGCGTGGAGAAAGTTATGACTCACAGTCGAGAACCACAAAATCACAATTTTTGAAATCCTGATAGAATCGGGACCGTCAAATCACGAAGGCTTAGAACCATTGATTTGAGGTGAGAAAATACTGCGATTTCAGCTATCGGGTGAAGGGATTCGTTACATTGAAATTCGCTGGTATGCGAAATCTCGAAGCACCAATATATTTGGCCCCAGGTCACAGTTGATGGTCACATCAGGAAAAGTTAAGGGAGGATCCAATTACCCATTTACCTTTTTGGGGTTTTAGGAATTGAAGGATCCAAAGGGACTCACATCAGGGATCGCGAAGTCATGAAACCCGAAATACCTTTCTGGGCAGAGGTTGTAGTCATATTAATTGGTCACGTGGGTGAGAGTTCACGTCTAGTGCCAACTCGCATAGGCGTAAATCCTAAGAAGGACCTGTGGAAACACTTGTGTGTTTAATTTTTACTACAGGGAATCGAAGAGTCAATCAGACTTAAAGGGGAGATTAAGAACGATCCTTAGAGCGAGAGGTTGAGCAGAACCTACTAACATAGGGGTGTTGTGTCAATATTGTACCCCTCGGATTTCGACCTCAATTCTGTCGTACATCTCCTCCTGCTTGGCTTCTTGTTTCTACAATATTTCCTGTGAGGCATCGTTTACATCTATGATGATGAAGTCAAAGTCATCGACAGTGAGAATGGTCTTCATCTTAGTTACGGTGGATTTGGATTTCTTTCGGGAAGAGGGTTTCGAGGGAGAAACCTTCCTCTTCTTCAAGGGATCAGCCTCATCTCTAGGTAGTGTTACTTCGCCTTGTTTCTTCTCATCTTCTTTTCCATTGATCTCTTCTACCTCATCATCACCCCCTCGGCTAGGTAATGTTGAAGCAGTATTTTCTGAGGTGCTACTTAAGTCTTGGACTTCTTCAGTTTTCTTCTTTCTGCTAATTCTGGGTGTGTCATGTTCTATGTGAGTGACCTTCGAGCTGTCAGGATTGGACATCTCTGTAGGGTCAGTGGGGATAAGGAAGTCGTTTGACCATTCCTTAGTTATCTCCTTGAGGTCCTCTTCTGTGAGCTTGTAGTATGACTGAAGCTCCTCCTTATTTTCATCTTCTCGTGCATTAATATAGATGAAGTGTCGATCTATGCATAACTTCATGAGGGGATGGAAGCTCTGTAGGGTGTTTGACATCATGCAAGGTTCATCTTCGATATCTCTCTTCAGCTAGAGGTAGTATGTGTGAAAGACAACGTTCGACTACCACTGTTTTCCCATATCACTCGAGTACCAGAGCATGGTGAACTTCATAGGGAGCGGCTCGAACGACTCAATGTTTGGGAAGGTCGCACCTTCCAGCATATCCAAAGAAAAAAACATGATGAGGATCAAGAGCCAGCTAAAGTGGAACTCATAGCCCTGATCCTATGCTTCGCGACAATCTAATTCTAGTTGATTAACTAGGTACTTCACCTAGTTCATCTGTATGCCTTCCACGCATTTCTCCACGAGGTCAACGACAAATCTTGTGACCTACATGGGTCTATTCTTTCTTACTAGCTTCCTTGCAATTAACTGACATGCTAGGCACACTATGCCATTCTGGAAGGAGGATACCTTGTAGCCTCATGTCCCCTTCTCAACATCATCGTATGTATCCTTGATGCTTTGTGCTAATGCACGATCTATGGCTTTCCCTAGATAGAAATCATGTGGGTCAAGTCATTGCATACTCAATCCGATGATCCTATGGATCAACGTCGGATCAACTGTGATACAACAGTCTATCCATAAGTAGCCTCCATGGTAACATGAAAGTAGGATCTTGACATAGACGTTAACTTCCTGGTGCCTTCCAAAGTGTGGTATTTTCATTACATTCAATAGGGTGGACTATGTGAGGTTCATCGTACATGGATGGGGGATTATTTCGAGTTCTTCCCCTTCATCCTGGTCAAGTATTTATATGAGGCGAGAATACTATGGTTCTTGTGGTCTCCTAAGTTGAAGTCGTTGAACTTAAATGCTGTGATCTTGTCCTGCTGTGCTCGAACTGCATGTATCCCCTTTGGGAAGTACACAGTAAGCATGGTGTACACAAAATATCTCGGTACACTATCATGACTCACCACGTCAGCTAGAGGTGGGATGTACTTGGGTAATATGGTCAAGATTAGCGTCTCATTTTCTAGGTCATCTCTTTGCTTTGTTCTCTTTTCTGTTGATGGTCGGGATGGTTCGAATCCATGAGCAATCGATGGAGAGGCTTGCACTCCTCTCATTGATGACGCTTGTATACCCTCAGACATTACTCTTTCATTCATGAGGTCGATGAGTACCTCCTTCACAGATTCTTCGATTGTGCTAATTTCTTCAGGCATACACGCCTGTGGTTGAATATCTCAGGTTTGAAGAATAACTACTCAATACAATGGGATGGATAGCGATAGATTGATGATCATTGCACGAAATCAAAAAAATGGTGAACTCAGATAATCACAGGTGGAAAAAGTGTTCTCGGTGCAAGGTTCGATGGAATAATTAGATAACTAGGAAACATATCTTTCCAACGAGCGAGAAGTCTTCATTAACTCATTTCTATTCGTTACCGTGTGATACCAATAGTCTAATGGCAAGATTTATGACCATAAATGTATTTCTACTCATTCGGGGTATCGGTCTAACGGTTATACTATTCCCAACAGCTATATTTCTTCACCATGGAGAAGTTCCATGTGACGTTGTTCTGATATCCCGGCGAAGTTCCAGTTTCATAGATTTTCCTTCAGCGAAGTTCCCTATGGAACCTTATGTAACTTTTCTATATTTGTTTTCTTCTTACTTAGTTTTCTATCCTTCTTTCCAGTGAGATTTGTCTCGATATTCATCTTTCCATTCTGATTCTTATCTCCTCTTGGCATAGTAACTTTGCGTTGTTGATGATATTTACTAGGGCTCAAGGGAAATACTTCTTATCTATTTGAGGTAGGTGCTCTTATTTCCTGTACCGATAGGTGTCTCAAGTCCTTGTGTGTCCTTTCAACTTCGACGTCCAAGTCTCTGGTTTTAAATAGATTTGACCGGTTCTCCTATTCCTCGATCAAATGTGCGATCCTCCTGGTCATGAAATCTTTCAATTCTTGCTTCTTTTGCTCTAAGATTTCATCTTCTTTTCTTCTGGCTTGATCCTCTTTGATCCAAGGCTTCCCTAGTAACATAGCAAATGGGGCGGTGTTCTCAATAAATTTAATAACCTCAAAATCTTCTTCTATCGAAGTTCCATGAGCACTCATAGATATCTGGGTAAGTCTTCCACACAGGGTTATCATCTTTCCTCTAAATAATCCTATTCCTCCTAATGAAGGAATCATAAGAGGATTTCCTAAAGCTTCCCAAGTTATTTCTGTCATAATATTCACCTGTGTTTCTTCATCCAGAACACAGTCTATGTCTAAGTCTCCTATTCCTGCTTCTATGTACTCTTTTTCTTTGAATATCTCTGGTGGGATGATATTTCGATGGTCATTCAGGGTTTCTTTCATTTGAAACAATACAGTCTCTTATTCTTTTGGGGTTTCTACCATGGTCTTAGTGTCTTGACCTTCCTTAGGGTCTTCTTAGCTCATATTCATTCTTTCAACCTTAGCAATAATTCTAGGGAAATCCAGAACTTCATGATCCACAACTGTACAACAAAGACAACTAGATCTTCTACCAAGGCAGTCCTTATCAATATGTCTCGGTCTTCTGCAACTGTAACAAAAGGTTAATCCTCATTTTATTTTAAATGATCCCTGTCCTTTACTATATTGGGCACTAGGATCATGGTAGCTAACCTACAAAAAATTCTTTTTAGGATCTTGCATCCATTTGTTAGTCCAGACATTCTTTCTATGTATAGGTATAACATGTATTTCATTATTTCTATCAGATCTACTCATATCAAACCTCTTTTCTTATAGCTTTGCCATAGTTTTCAGGCTAGGACAAAATTTATCAAACATACCTAGATCCATACTTTTGAAAAATTTCCCACTAATCTTACTTTCAGTAGAGCACAAAGCTTTCAGATCTTACCTCTTCTCTTTAGATCAAACTTATTTTCTTAGCATGGATCTTCGTAGATCGAGTAGAATAATACGCACTAGGGTGACAGATCTATGCATAGAGCTTTCACAGTTTCAGGTCAGATCTTCGCACATAGCTTATTCTTTCTCAGTTTCCAACAATCACAGATTTAGTTCAAATCTTCACATAGAGCTTCTTATTTCTCAGTTCCCAGCAATCACAGTTTTGATCCCAGCAACGGAACCATTTTTTGGAACATGGGAAAACCCAGGGTTCAATGCTACAACAACGCACCAAAAAAACCCTAACTACCGTCCCTTTCAAAAACACCTACGAAACAGATGAAGTCTCGCCCGAGGTAGAGGTAGGGGTGGTTGCAGGCCTCCAATTTTTGAAACCTTAGTTGGGACACAGATCTATGACTGTAACACCTTAAAAGAACACTTAGCAATTATATTTCATCAATACCCAGTTTATTATACAGCGCAGTTAAACCCTAATCAACAGACCGGTGCAGTATTCATACAGATTCAATAGATCCAAGAACTAAGCATACAAATAGATATTCGATCTAGCATTCATTAATCATTCAACACTGATCTATCACATCAGATCCATCTATCATATAACATCCCACTAAGCATTGAATCACATAAACAAAAGAACAAACAACAACATAAAGAATTCACAACACATGATATACATGGTTCACCCCCACCCTTGGGCTACGTCCACCAACTCTTTGTCTTCATTATTAGATTCTTTTGATCTTATTACATGCATAGAGCCTCAATATTGACTTCATAGAGGACAAGAGATATGTACACCTCGCTAGATCCTCCTTCTCTTAGCTATATTACAGCACAAACCCTACACACAGTCTCTTACGGTCACTTGCACTTAGCTCTGCAAGTCTCACACAATATGCACAAAGCCATTACAGTCACCACTTGCACTAAGAAATTAACACTTAGAACTTAGCACACTATCTCAATATCACATAGATTCCCCCCTCCTTGCATTGCCTAGACATCTATTTATACATTACAAAATGGGCCTAAACATGGGCAAATCCCATGGGCCAACATTCCCATACCTGTTACATAAGACCAAAACCCAAAAATCGCTAAAAGGGGGCCAAGATACCACGATCACCACTTCATCTTGTGCTCTGCTTTCGATAGCCTATTGATGTCCCAAAACTAGGTCAAACATGACCAAGAATCCTCAAAACTTGGTCAAGGACCAACACTTCTATCTGCGTTGTTGAAACCGCTGTTTCGCATGAGATTTATCTCGCTCAAACCTAAAGAGGTTCAGGCCTCCTTCCTAGCTATAAAAATTATGATTCCCTCCTAGCACTCCACGCTATCCGTATGAGCTTATGAACTTGGAATAAGTTCACCTACAAATATTTTTCACTATCCCCCTTGAGATTTCAGCTTACTCAAGTTCTTAGGGTCTTGACCCTTTCCTTCTCCAGATGATGTGTTGTGCCCTCCTGGCATTCCACGATGCTCTTTATATTGATCTTGGTGGATCTAAAACCACTCAACCACGGGCACACTTCTTTCTCTCTGAACCTGAAAAGGCTCTTGGCTTCTGCAACTCCTTGCAGACCCTCTCTTCTAGAGTTTTCAGTAACTCTGGATCTCTATGCTCCCTTTTCACTATCTTTTAGGGTGTTCAGTAACCCTGAAGTACTCCTCCTTCAACTAGCTACTAGAGTGTTCAGTAACTTCAAGGATCCTTCTAAGTTTGAGATTTCTCTGGTGTGCCCGCTTGGCACATTCTCCTCTTGAATTCCAAGCAAAATTCAAGCACACACTCCTTGCATTGGCTATAGAGGTATCTGTACCATGTCGTGCACTCCTTGCACTTGCCTAAAATAACCCAGAATGACTCATCCACTCACATATAGAGAATTATATCTACTCCTGTAAATTAAAACCTATTGATACATCTACAACATATAAATACACACAGATAACATTCATAAACATTGAGGAAACTATGAACACAGGCATAGAAAACTCATAGGCAGGAAAAATTGCTCTTTCTATTAATCTATGAATATTTGTACAATGTTTACAAGCTCAGACTGCAACATAGTCTATCGCCTTTCTCCTCTCCTCTCTCCCTGGCTTACAATGGTATTCAACAACCTTCATTAGTCTATCAAGAACCTTCAACAACCTCTACCAGGAATAAATTACATTTATTTATACATGAGGGGCTCATCAAGATTTCCCTCCAAAGTGCCTTTGTGATATCCTATCACAATTAAAACTCCTATCTACTGAGGCTTATTATAATGAATGAACATGTACATTTGAGATATGAGGTGATGCTCAGGAACTATACAACTCGAGCCTATTAAAGGCAATTTAACACTTAGCCTGTACAAAGCAAATGGGCTCATCTTTCCTTGAGCTATCAAACATTTAATACATTTAAAACTTAAAATTGGGAAGAATGAGAGGGATGGTGCCTCTCTCCCTTCTTGAATGCACACTGATGTGTTGCTTTGTTGGCTCATGTTGAGGTGGAAATATGATCTTTCATCATACTCCATTGCTGGTAAATTCATGATCTCATGCTCATGAGCTCCTCTACTATGTTGTTGAAATCCTCTTGGATCCTAAACTTCTCTTTGGAGTTGTTCACTTGCTCCTATGCTTTGTTGTTGTTTCTGATGTTTCCCTTCTTTTGGTGGTCCTCCTCTATTCATCCTTCTCTTGTTGTCGACTTCTTGTTGTGTTGACTCCAACATAAACTCTTTGATATCCTCTATCACCTTATCTAGCTGGTCTAATGGTTGGCTCCTCATTGGAAGTATTCTCTGTTACACCTCCCTAGTATATCATCTTGATATCCCATGCTTCTTTCATCTCATGTGGCATGATTTTTACACTCCTCTACAAACTCCAACTCTGCAACCTCACTACTGAGTTGTTTCTCAACTATCTCCTCTATCAGATTGACTTTTGTCAAATCCTCTATCTCTTATTGTGATGACACAAGTCCAGCTTCATCCAGTTGCTCCTCATGCTGGAATTATTCTTCATTTTTCATGATTGCATTCCCCTGGAATCCTACCTGTGTTTCTATATGGCATAGCCAATCCTCCAACAATTTCAATTCTTTCTCCCATGGAGTGATCATCTCACTAGTATGCTCCTCTTCCTTCATCTCCTCTTGAGAATATGTCAATTCTTGCACCATATCCTCCCCCATAATAGTCTACATTGGATGTCCTTCCTCTTCTGCACTCTCAACACATGCTTTGGCCTCAACTTGGATGCTTGGAAGTAATATCTCAATTCCCCTAATGATCAGAATGGAATTATGATTCTCCTCTGTCAGTACTCCTTGTTGAACTGAACTCACCTCTGAGCTCTTGATACCTTCAGACAATCTCAATCTATCTCTCTTTCCCACCTAGAAATATGGTATTTATCCTCTACCATCTTGGAATTCTATGAGATATCTTCTTGATCTCTCTTCATTTCCCACCTGGCAATTTGAATTTTCACTTCTTCCCTCCTGGCAGCTCATGAGATATCTAACTTATCTCTTCTCCTCCTCATCACTAAAGGTCTCTCCAAATTTTTTCTTACAAATGAAAAACTGCTCCTCTGTCTCATTGAGGTTTTCAACCTACCTCAGCCACCTCCTCAGTACCTATTTATGCCTCATGGCCAACAACTGTTAGATAGGCCACCTTTCTCTCCTCCTCAAGGGCCACTCATACCTCCATCATACCTGTGTTTCTTGTGGCATATTTAGTGTCAGCCTCTCCAATTATGCTCTTGTCTCCTTGAGCTCTTTATCCATGTTTTCTTTGTACAACTGCTGGGGTTCTTCTCCTCGACCTTGCATCTGGCATTCAATAGCCATATTCACCTTCTTCCTCAAAGAACATGACTATTTCTTCTGGCTCAGCGCACATAGTTTTCTACTGACTGTTGCACATTTGCAAACAATCCTCTACAGAGAATCAACACTCTGCCTTCTCCCTTTGCGTGTTTTCTGCAAGCAAAAACACGCTCTAATACCACTTGATGCAAACCCCCACCCTCACCTGGGGTCCACTGACCTTCCGGTCTAAGGATCTTCTAATTTGCAGCAGTTGGATCAGCTCACAAGGTACAATTGGGCCTTCTCTATTTGGTTCCAAAGGCCTTTTCTACAATTTTCGAGGCAATCTTGGTTCTTTGATAGGATCCTACTAGACAGGCACTAGCTTCACATGACCCGGAGATAAAAACCAAAGGCTAACCTATTAAACTCTGCCCAATTCAGGACTTTAGGCCCTTTGAGCTTCGGGAATCTCCAATAGACCCACCCTGCAATCCTCCTGAACCACAACTTTACATAGTAATAATCCCTAATGGGATCGACGACTACGAATATTTGGTCAAATCAAAGGTCTAGAATGGTGAAAGGTGGATGGCCCGGATCTCAATTCGATACCTAGGGCTCTAGTCCCCAAATTTCATAACTCCCCGAATAACAGTGTAGCAGAGTGGATCTCCTCCCTCCACATGTTCTCTTGAATCGACGGCTGGTATGGCTCAACCTTCAGGCCTTCGGGTGACTTGACTCTACCTACTCCTCCTTGCTCCCGAAGCTTCAACCTGTTGAACCCCTCTCCTAGACAATAGCTATCGATTAGATCGACTGTATGGATGGACTCCAGGAGTCCTCCACTCCTCCTATTATTCCTCTCTAAACAAAAAAGTAATGAAGGGCATAAACGGATGCCACACGTCCACTAATCTGACGGTTAGGATTTCTTCATGCCTCTGGGTCTTCGGGGGCCTAGACTCATAGAATGTCACCTCGAGTTCCCTCTGAATCAATCACACGCTAAAGTGTGGGATCACATGACGCATGTCCCCGCAATATCTGACAACCGTAGATTTACTTCGCTCCTTCGCTCCTTCAACTATCCCGTCTCCCTCACACTCCTTAAACCTCTGAATAGGAAAAGTGTTGAAGCTCTCAAGGGTTAAACTTTTCTCAAATCCTCCATATCTGAAAATTGTCAGCCTCCATTCTATATCTAATGGCTAATATCTATTCTCCCCGTGTGTGCTCCTCCACTTCCTTGGGCATAGATCTAACGGTCCAAACTTCTCCTGGTGGTCAATCCAATGACACCTGTAACTTCTCATGTTGCACTATGCATTTTCCTTCGAAATGAAGGATTTGTTAAGAATTTATCAAAGGATGGGGCCTTTTATTGTCTCCTACGGGCTCGATAACTTGGGTCCCTGACTTGCACTTTTGGGAAATGCTATCCCTCCTAAGCTTGAATTCTTTAAAACTCAAAGGGGCTCGGCCCTTTGAACTTTCCTCTACAAGTCCAAATGACATGGCTTCTGTCTGCATTGTTGAAAGCACTATTTCTCCTAAGATTTATCTTTCTCAAACCTAAAGAGGGTCATGCCTCCTGCCTAGCTAGAAAACATTTGATGCCCTCCTGGCACTCCACACTCATCCTCCTAAGCTTATGAACTTGGAATAAGTTCACCTGCACATATTTTGTGCTATCCCTCTTGATATTTCAACTTACTCAATTTCTAAGGGTCACGACCCTTGTCTTCTCCAGATGATGTCATGTACCCTCTTGGCGGTCCACGATGCTCTTTCTCCTGAGCTTGGTGGATCTAAAATCACTCAACCCCAGGCGCACTTATTCTGCTCTAAACCTTAAAAGGATCTTGGCTTCTGCAGCTCCTTACAGACCCTCTCTTCTAGAGTGTTCAATAAATCTGGCTCTTTATGCTCCCTCTGCACTATCTTTCAAGGTGTCCAATAACCCTGGAGTAATCCTCCTTCAACTGGCTACCAGAGCGTTCAATAACTTCGAGGCTCCTTTTGAGTTTGAGATTTCTCTAGTGTGCCCACCTGGCACGTTCTCCTCTTGAATTCCAAACAGAATTCAAGCACACACTCCTTGTGTTGGCTACAGAGGTATCTATACCCTATCGTGCACTCCTTGCACTTGCCTAAAATAACCCAGAATGACTCATCAACTCACAGATAGAGAATTGTATATACTCCTACAAATTGAAACCTATTCATGAATCTACAACATATAAATACACACATATAACATTCATAAACATTCAGGAAAATATGAATAGGCATATAAAATTCATAGACAAGAATAAATTATTTTTCTATTAATCTATGAATGTTTGTAAAATGTTTACAAGCTCATACTACAACATAGTCTTTTGCCTTTCTCCTCTCCTCTCTCCTTGGCTTACAATGGTATTCAACAACCTTCGGCATCCTATCAACAACCTTCAACAACCTCTACTGGGAATACATTACATTTATTTATACAAGAGGGGCTCATTGAGATTTCCCTCCAAACCACCTTAGTGATATCCTATCATAATTAAAATGCCTATCTACTGAGGCTTGTTACAATGAATGGACATGTACATCTCAAATATGAGGCAATGCTCAATATATGTACAACTTGAGCCTATTAAAGGCAATTTAACACTCATCCTGTACAAATCACATAGGCTCAACTTTCCTTGAGCCAACAAACATTTAATACATTTAAAATTTAAAATTGGGCAGAATCAAAGGGTTGGCGCCTCTCTCCCTCCTTGAATGTGCACTGATGTGTTGCTTTGATGGCGCATGTTAAGGTGGAAAGATGCTCCTTCATCACAACCTTTTTCCAAGCCATTTATTATCCTTTTATTGATTAAGGTATGAATATTGAGTACTATATGCAATGGAAAGTAAAGAGTATGGAAATGCCACTTGAATCTAGGAACACATTGAGTGCCATGTGCAAGGAAAGTAAAATACACTGCAAGTGCATTCCCTCAACAAGTGGGAAATTTATTAGTTATGTGTTTTATTTTACAGGTCTTTGAATTTTGTGGAGAAGTATTTCATTGTTCTCAGGACCTTAGGGAGAGAATATAGAGGATAATTTATTGGATTTTATCTTTTTCTAGCTACAAGCCTCTTGGCCTTTAGCCCCTTCTTCCTGTGGAATAAGGTACAATCCCTTCTTGGGCCAATATGCCCTAAAACCTAAGAGATGAGGAAATGAAAGGGAAGTAGTATGGAAAGTGATAAGTATGTGGAGGAATGGAACAATGACCCTTCAAGGAGAAGCCCCTAGTAGAAACGCTCTAGCGAGGGTGACCCACTGATCCGAAAAAGATCTTTTAAATGACTATGGTTGAGTTATTAATTGCATGTGTTCATTAACCAATTAAGGAAAACTTAAAGAAAGAAGTAGAATATATGAGAAGTTATCATAGCCATATAGATAATACGAACTAGACATGGGCTTCCACGTGGCACCTAGTGGTTGGTTCATTGGCAAAATGGTTTTGGTCTCTGTGAGGATCAAACGCATGACCTCTAGTCGGGATAAGTCTTGGCAGAGTTTGGCTAGCCTGGCCATGGCCGGTTGCTGACTCGGTACGATGCTGACAAGTGGAAAGGTACGACGCTAACATGTCAGCGTGACGATGTTAGAATGACATCATTCTGATGTCATCTTTGACTTTTTGCATGTTGACCTATTTGACTTTTTGCCTATTTGGAAAAATGAACAGAACATGATAAATTGAGCATACGACATCCATTTGAGCCCATTCAAGTTGTGTTGGGTTCATATAGACGAGGCCTACGCACACATACATTTTGAAACCATTCTGAGAACTTTTGGTTTTAGGCCTTTATGACCCCCATCAAGCTCCTAGATCCAAATCTGGATCACCCACTTACTAGGACAATAAGTCAACCATGAAGGTGAAATGAGGAAAATGACATAATTTGAAAGAAAACATTTTCAAGATCAAGAAAGTACCCTTTGCAACATGTTCAAATGCTTCAATTATTAAAATGACACTTACTGTGACACTGGAATTGTTACCTCATGGAGCAAGACATGCTATCCTTTGTAGGCCAAGCTAGTGTGGTGGGCACCACTGTTGTCAATAAGTGGTGATGTGTGGTAAAAGGAGGGGATTTATATTCTCATCTGACTCTCAACACTCCATGTCTACAACATGTGGGCCTCGAGACACCATCTCCTCAGTTACCCCTATAAATGAGGGGGTAACAGGGCCATTGGCTTTAAGATGTGGTGGAAACCATTTTTTTTCTCATCTGCTTCTTGCAGATCCATATTTGAGTGTCTCATTTTGACCCAAAATTCTATGTGGGCATTGAGATATGAATTATTTGTTGATACCCATTTCGGGTTTTTCCTTCTTTGGTGAAAAGGGTCCACCCTGATTGAAATTTGAAGGCCTTGTATCATCAATAACATAACAAAATCATGTTTTTGAATTTTTATTTGTTTTGGGTTAAAGATGGGGTTGTGATTAGGAAAGGGCAGGGCTTATGTGAATGACAATGTGAACATATGGATATTTCTGAGCTTTAGTGTGATTATGTTCAACAAGTACATCCTTGACAAGAAGATGTATAATTGGCCCTTCTCCATTAGTGTGACCATGATCTACATAAAATTTTGTTTCCTCACAATATTGTTGGTGAGAGTACTGAAACTTATTGAGCCAATTGGGATGACAAGGGATGTCTACATGTCCTCAATTGTGCCCATTAGAGCCATGTACTCACTCAGCCTTTGGTTCTCCAATTCATCTTACATTTACCTATTGCTCTCTTTCATCCATATTCTAAAGGCCCTCATGCTTATGGCAATGTATTCCATTGGAGTTTCCTTGAATAAAGATAATTTCAAGTCCAATACCATGGAAAACATGATTGACATATCAGTTTGTGTGGCCATTGCAACATATGGGGAGTCCAAGTTTGATTCATGGGGTGTGTTTCTTTAGTTGTGTGTAGTTTCCTTTAAGGCTACATGATTGGTATTGATCCAGATCTTACTTACGTCAAATGGAATCACTTTGAATCCTATTATGGGTTTTTCTCATTTTCTTTGTTTATGAGAGTTTGTACATGGGTACCTCATCAAGCCTTGTTTTTGGGACCCATGTTTTTTTTCTTTCTGTTTCTCCCTATGTTTCACTTATGGGGGGGTGTTGGCGTTGGTTTTTTCCAACACATCCAACCTGTGTGAGTTGTAAGCTTATGTAAGCTCTCATCTAAACAACTACACTTAGCTATTTGTTGGGTCTCTTGATTCCTATAAATAAAAATCATCTCATGTATTTTTATTTATTCATCAATTTAAATTAGTAAATTATTATTTATTAGTATGAGGATCATTCATGATCTAGGTTGATACCCAAATCTCTACACATAATTCATACTCAAACTCTAATTTCAATAATTTACTTGATATTCCTAATAATAATATATAATTTTTTAATTACATATCATTTTTTCAATAAATATTTTTGAATTAAAAAAAAACAATTTAAACACTAAATATTAAAAGAACCCCTCAAATATAACATGGGTGAAACTCCTTAAGACAAATGACACTCATAAAAAATTCATATATTAAATTTCCTTTTAAAGTTACCTTGTCATCCTCCATAAAAGAATAACATTAACTTTATAATCAAAGTTTCACTTTTTAATTCAAATTTAAGCCAATGTGTAATTCAAATGTCAATTTACATATCGTTTTATGGAGGTGATTTTAATAAATTAAATAATAATAATAATTTGAACATGTACAAATTTAATATTGATATTTTTTAAACAGAAAAATCATGTTACACAAATTTGAACATAGGTAATCGATGATACCAAGGGAATTGTCATGTTCTGTTTTAAAGTGGAAGCATAGTTGTCATCGTTCTTTAAAATTAGTGTTAGGGACCTAACCTCCCTAACCCCTCATGTAGGTAGAATAATATATTTCCATGTGATAAAGGCCAATATTAATAAGGTCTAGCAATAAGGAAGAATAAGTCAAATGTAAGAAGAATTAATAGAAGCTTCCACTTCTAGAAGGATCTTCCTCTAAATTGTTATTTTGGATAGAGATATTTAGTATAAATAAGAGTAGAGGGTATGAGAAGTTTTGTCTTGGATATTATTGTAATAGATATTTGCTCTGGTGGAGGCTTCCCCCTTGAAGAGGCAAGTTAACATTGCTATCATTAATCAAGGTGTTCTTCCTAGTGTTATTATGGTATTATTCTAGTATTGTCATGGTTATATCATTGTTGTTTTGCCATTTATAGCTGAAATATTTATGTTATGCATACTATTTTATATCTGGAATACTACAAGTGGTATCAGAGCACTTTCCTTCGCAGAAAATTGTGGGTTAATTTTTTTTTGGGTAGATGCATATTTCGGCGTCTTAAATCTACAGAGATCTGTCATTACGCACATAAACCCGCGGTTGGGGAGTCATACACGTAGGAAATACAAGTGGCACTTAAGCACACATTTGTTGTCCACCCTTGTAACCCCTATTGGTACCCCTTCGAGTGGTAGCACATCAGACAAAATTTGTATACAGATCGACCTAGATATCTTGAAGCCCTCCATAGATAAACTGATCGATTGCCTTACTGCTATAGTTCCACCAAGAACAACACTCAAGAAGATACTCTCTAGTACCTGGGTAGTCGAGTAGTACGGCTAAGGGAATGGTCTAGCCTCCCTAGTTGGTGCCCTGAAATATTGGTCCCAGTACCACTCTTGGACCCCGCATGTATATCAGAGAGCTATAGCACAGGAAAAACCCTTTTCTATAGACACCCTGCATACCCTAACCCTTGGGACGAAAACAAAAACAGAATAGATAAGATCTATTGTCGCGCAATTGTTCCTCCTGCATTCAGGTTGCGAAATTACTACACATTTCTTCATGTTAAGAATTTGGGCATTTCAACACTGCAGTATTATTTTGATCAGAGTTTAACTCCGCAAGAGTTAAAAAAAAGTCTAGATCATGTTGGCACCATTATTTGAGCCCTATCCAGTTGGCTTCCTCTCTTCGCCCTTATTGTAGTCATACCTATCATTTTTCAGCAAAACAAAATTTATTGTGGACCTGATCCCCTTCCAACACACTTAATTGGGCCTTACCCATTTGGATTCCCCTCGTCGCCCTGATCATCATGATACACTTCACACATGACCCATCTTTTATGTTGTCCCACCCATCCCTTTTCGTTTTCCCTCTTCATCATGGCTCACACCTGTAGCCAAGACTTGGAAGCTCACTTCAATTCCTTGTCCTCTAATTTCACAAAGACCTAACAAGAAGTGAGGAAAATCAGTACCGATTTTTCCACCATCAATAAAAACATGCATTCCTCCATAGACGCCAATTTTTCCACCATCAATAAAAACATGCATTCCTCCATAGATGCCAATTTTTCTACCATCAATAAAAATATGCATTCCTCCATAGACGCCAAAATGGAAACCATCAAATAGGACCTCGCTACCCAAATTGCATCCTTCACTACCATGTTATATGCCAAGTTGAATATCCTTGCAAATCTTCCTCCTCTGACCCACCTTTACACTCCAAAGGTGAAACTTCCTCTAATTCCCAGACTTTTCAGCCCCATCACTTTCAACGTGACCTACGCCTTCTGCGTGTGGATGTGAAAAAAATTGATGGCTCGGATCCCATTGGATGGGTAACTCAAATAGAAAATCATTTCTCCTTGTATGGAATTATAGATCAATTGGCCAAATTCCAGTATGGTATTCTCCATCTAGATCAAGAACATTAGCAATGGTGGCAATGGAGAAAAAATGCCCACCAAGGGTATGTGTCTTGGACACAATTTGTGGTAGAGATTTATGAATGCTTTGACACTGACACCAACCATTTAGGCCATTTGAAAAAGTTGAAACAATATGGCATAGTGGAATACTTTATAACCACTTTTGAGTGAATGGACTTTCGTACAGAGGGCATTCCTGATACTTTTTTCTAAGAATGTTTTATCACTGGCCTCAAGGATGAGATTCGTGCCCACATCTTCATGGCTCGGCCTCAAAGTTGGGTGGAAGCTACTAAAAGATCTAAGGAAGAACAACAGGTTGTCTCTTCTCAAACCTGAAAAACCCTCCTTTATTCCTCGCACTAAACTAGTCACTCCCATTCCTCCTTCCACTCTACTAAAGATCAAGAAATTGACCAGGGAAGAATTGGTTGAACGCCAACTCAAAGGCCTTTGTTATAATTGTGATGACAAATTATTTCATGGGTACAAGTGTAAGGAACAAAATCTTCTTATGTCCATCTCCAAGTATTTTTCGAAAGACAATGTCGCAACCCCCCTGTGGCCAAGTCACCTGAACCCACTGACATGACCACACCCTCCGACCCTCCCGAAGTTGAACCAGTAATTTCCCTGAATTCTCTCATTAGGTTCTCTGCTCCCAAAACCCTCAAACTAATTGGTTACATAAAGCATCAGAAGGTCATCATCCTTGTTGATAGTGGAAGCACCCATAATTTTATTCATCCCCGCATTTCCCAAGAAAATAATTGTTATATTCGTGCAGTCAATTATTTTCAAATCATGATTGTCAATGGCAGATCCATGAAATGTGGGGGGCATTGTGAAAATTTGTGTCTCCAAATTGGTTAGTACCACATGAAATATCATATGTTCAATGTTGACATGGGCAGTTGTGACATTGTTTTGGTTGCAGAATGGATAAGGACTTTAGGTCCCATTCTCATGGATTTTAAAGAATTAACCATATAATTCAACCAAGAGGGACAAAAATATGCATTACAAGGAATTAGTGTCGGTTCCCCGTAGATCATCAGTTCCCATCGCATGGAAAATATTCTCAAAAAAGGTCATTCTAGCATTATTTCACAACTCCATGCGATTCATGCCACTGAGACACCCTCTGTATCATGAGACCTCCAATCCATCCTCTCCAAACATCAAGTCATTTTTTCCACTCCCTGGGGACTTCCTCCTTCCCGTGGTGTTCATGATCATTCCATTCCCCTTGTCCCTGGCAACCTTCCTCCCAATGTTCGTCCCTATCTTCATCCCTTTTCCCAGGAAAATGAAATTGAGAAAAAATTTCAAGAATTGCCCACTGCAAGTGTTATTCATCCTAGTACAATCCCTTACTCTTCTCTTGTGGTCATGGTCATTAAGAAAGAAGGCTCTTGGCTCATGTGTCCTGACTTATGCACCCCCAACAAACTCACCATCAAAGACAAATTTCCCATTCCTTTCATTGATGACCTCTTGGATGAATTGAGTGGTGCCTAGTTCTTTAATAAACTTGATCTTCGTTCTAGCTACCACTAGATACGTATGAATGAGGCAGACATTCCTAAGACTTCATTTCGAACTCATGAGGGCCACTATGAGTTTTTGGTCATGCCCTTTGGCTTGTGTAATTCTCCCTCCACTTTCCAAAGCCTCATGAATCATGTCTTTCATCCTTTTCTCCATCATTTTGTCTTAATTTTCTTTGATGATATCATCATCTATAGTAAAACCTCGACAACCCATCTTGCTCATGTGGATCGAGTTCTACATCTACTCTCTCAGCACCAACTTTTCCTCAAACAATCTAAATGTTTTGTTGGTGCCTCGGAATTCGATTACTCGGGTCATATTATTTGCAAGGAAGGTGTCACAGTGGATCCTAATAAGATTGAAGCTATGTAGGATTGGCCTCGCCCAAATACTCTCAAAATATTGTGTGGATTTATGGGTTTAAGAAGCTATTATTGCAAGTTTGTTAAGAATTATGGAAAGATTTTGGCACCTCTCACTGATCTCCTTAAAAATAATTATTTCACTTGGACTCCAACAGCTGATCAGGCCTTTCAAACCTTGGAGGCAACCATGTGCACCATTCTAGTTCTGACCCTTCCTGATTTCATAAAGACTTGTGTCCTAGAATGTGATGCTTCTAGGAGAGGAATTGGAGCAGTCCTGATGAAAGATGGTCGGCCTTTGGCCTTTACCAGTAAACAAATGTTAGAGCGATATTTGGGCTAATCAATCTATGAAAATGAAATGTTGGTTATTCTGCATGCAGTCGATATTTGGCGCTCTTATCTATTGGGGAAACACTTACAAATTAAGATAGATCATTAAATCCTCAAGTATTTTCTGGCACAATGCCCTTCCTCCCTAGAGAAACAAAAATGGGGACTAAGCTCTTTGGATATGATTATGAGATCATTTACAAGAAAGGAAAAGACAATGTGGTTGTTGATGCACTTTCAAGAAAATATGAAGAAGAAGGGTCAATTTTTTCCCTCTCCTTCATTGTACCAGATTGACTCCAAGCTATTCACCAGGAATGGCTACAAGATCCCAAAATTTTGCATCCGATCCAACAATTGCAGGACAATTCTCCAGTTTCCCCAAGGTACTCTTGGCACAATGATGAGCTTCGCTACAAAGTTCGTTTGTATTTAAGTAAATAGTCACAACTTAAATCCACGGTACTTTCTGAGCTTCATGCTACACCCACAATTGGGAACTTCAGGTTTACCAAAACCTATGACCGAGTCAAATGTTCTTTTTTCTGGGATTTTATGAAACATGACATTCACAATTTTGTGGCACAATGTGATGCTTGTCAATTCCACAAGGGAGAAACAATCAAAGCTCCTGGCACACCGCAACCGCTTTTGATGCCACCTACTATTTGGAGGGATATCTCTATGGATTTTATTGTGGGATTACCTAAATCAGAAAATAAATCAGTCATCATGGTGGTCATCGATCGTCTTTCCAAGTATGTTCACTTACCTCCTCCATTGTGGCTCAAATTTTCATGGATCAAATCTTCAAGCTTCATGGCATGCCTCATTCTATTGTTTTTGATCGAGACCCCACTTTCACCAGCAATTTTTGGCAAGAACTTTTAAGGCTACAGGGAACCCAATTGCATCTCAACATCACCTATCATCCCTAGACTGATGGTCAAACTGAAGTTGTCAACAAGTGTTTGGAGACTTATTTGAGGTGTTTTTCCTCTGAAAGGGAATTTTCGCCATATCTCTTAAGAGAAGTATCCATTTTCCATTTTGTCGAAGGATTTGCGAAGAGCATTTCTCTCTCTTTCCAATGAGTGATTGCACACCATAATGATTTGATTAATTGAGATTGTTTTTCTCATAATGAGCTCAATGAATAGATGTCGATTCCTCTATTGTAAATGGGTACCTAACATGGCCTTGTTTGTCAGGACCCATATCGAGGATTGTTGTCCATGGTGGCTATTTATGGTACCTCTCATCCAACACCTTTGAGTAGTGGATTATATGCCACTCGTGCATATAATTTTAGTAGTGTAACTAGGCATTTGTCTCCATGTACTTCCTTGTTTCATAGTCTCTTGGAGATGGCCACTTTGGAGTGTTTCTTGCTTAGGTTTTTCTGCATATTTTTCACCTTTAGCTCATACTTCATACTTTAGTCGTCAGTTCTGATGTCCATTTCCATCATCTTTCCCACTCAGTTCAACATTGTGTTTTGGGGGGGAAGATGGGGGGGTATGCAATGCTTCCTCGGGTGATTTTTTACTCACCATGTTCGATAGGGATCAAGTGTATTAAGAGTGAGCCTTGTACACAACACTAATTCCTATATTGACTCAGCAGTTGCAACAACTAATGACTCATGCACTCCAATGAGATGGATTGGCGTCCATAGGGACACTCAACATATGATGTTTTCTCAGTTGTAAATTAGAACCTCATCAAGCCTTTTTTGCTAGGACTCAATCCTAGAGGATCAATTTATTTTGGGGGTGTGCATTCAACTCTCATTTCCTTAGCAGTTTAAAATGTGCATTGGAGATTGACTCTCTATTGAAGAGGAGTTTTTATCCTATGGGTTTTTCTCCTTTTCTTTGTTTATGAGAATTTGTACATGGGTACCTCACTAGACCTTGTTGTCGGGACCCATCTTTGTTTTCTTTCATTTTCTCCCTACGTTTCACTTATGGGGGGTGTTTGTGTTGGTATTTTCCAACACATCCAACCTGTATGAGTTGTACAATTATGTAGAATCTCAACTAAACAACTACTCTTAACTATTTGTTAGATCTCTTGATTCCTATAAATGAAGACCCTCTCATATATTTTTATTCATTCATCAATTTAGATTAATAGATTATTATTTATTAGTATGGAGATCATTCATGATCTAGATTGATCCCTAAATCTCTATACATGATTCATACTCAAATTAGAATTTCAATAATTTACTTGATATTCTTAATAATATATATATATATATATATATATATATATATATATTATTTTTTGGAAAAAAAAATTAAAAACTAATTATTGAAAGAACCCTCATATGTAAGATAAATGAAACTCCTTAAGATAAATGACAGTCATAAAAAAAAATATTAAATTTCCTTTTAAAGTTTTATGGTCATTTTCCATTAAAAAAAAACAACAACATTAACTTTTTAATCTAAGTTTCACTTTTTAATTCAAATTCAAGCCAACGTCTAATTCAAATGTCAATTTGCATATCAGTTTATGAAGTTCATTTTAATAAATTAAATAATGTTTAACTTTTTAATTCAAATTCAAGCCAACGTCTAATTCAAATGTCAATTTACATATCAGTGTATGAAGTTCATTTTAATAAATTAAATAATAATAATAATTGGAACATATACAAATTTAATATTGATATTGTTTAAAGAGAAAACTCATATTACACAAATTTTAACATAGGTAATCGATGATACCAAGGGCATTGTCTTGTTCTGTTTTAAAGTGGAAGCATGGTTATCATTGTTCCCTAAAATTAGTTAGGGAGTAAGGTTAATGGTACATGTAGTATAATTTATTTGTTATATAATATTGCATGGTTAAATTTTAGATGAGAGAATTGATTCAAAAGTAGGTATTGCTTAAGAAAAATATTGATACAATTTTATTTTTATTTGAATTTAATTTTTATTTTTTTAATTTTAATTTAATTTGATTGTGAGTTTAATTTTATATATGTGTGCGTTAGTGATAGATTTTGTTGTATGTTATGGATGTTTCATAATTATTGTAATTAATAAAATTAACAAAATGTAGGGTCACCATGTATAATGGAGAAACATGGATAATGGAAAGGCATGGAAATTCTAGTAGTTGGTAGTCTAATTGTTTTATGTTTTGGTCATTTTTGGGAATATTTTTTGTTTAATTTTATTTGAAATCCGATGAAAAATTGTTGGATTTATAAATTCAAGTGATTAATATTGTATAATCAAAGTGCTCTAGGGTTTTTCAGCATGTTGAATCCATTTTTGCATTCAGAAATGTAATTTAAACAACAGAAAATTATGATTTCCTGCAAATTTATGTCGCTCGAATGAAAAAGACCAAAACATAGAACAATTAGACAACATTAAAAACAAAAAACAAAAATCAGCACAATACCCCATTTTTAAAATCTATATCATAATTGTGTCTAATCATTATCGATATATCAACAATAGATGAGTATAGTTACACAGAAGGAGAGGAAGAAGTTTAACAATATTTTGCAAGAGTGGAAGCGAAAGAAATAAGTTTAACAAAATAATGAAGATCTTTCTCTTAAACTTGTATTAAGGAGTGGAATAGAAAATGTTTAACAACATTATGAAGATTTTGTTCTTAAACTTGTTGTTTTCTTAATTTGTTAACAATTAAGGATGAAGATGAGGATCTCTTTAGAAAGTTAAAGCAAAGATTTAATGGTGGTGCACTAACCAACTAAGCCAACACCTCACTCTAAAAAGTGAAAAGTTGGCTTAATCTTATAATATCAAACCTAGAACACCCAAATATCGCACAACAAAGAGTACACACGAAATAGTGGTGACGCCATTGAACATTTAAAAATAAAGGTGATCATATAGTTGAGTGATATAACATAATAATAATAATAATAATAATAATAATAATAAATCAAATCTGTAGAATCATTATGGAACACCATTGAAGATTTCAAAATGAAGGTCGGTCCTATAGTTGAGCGATATAATATATAAAATCTGTTGAATAATGTTATACATGGTTTTCGTGTTGCTGTCATGACTGTAATAATATTAATATAAAATATTTATAAAAGGCAATACACATAATACAACAAGCTGGAAGAAAGTAAGGTGAGATTGGGATACTTTGATCAGAGTGGGAAGAAAAATATTTGAAACTTGAACCTGCAACTCTACGGAGATCAACTACAATGGCGCGAGGATTCCTCTCGGACATTGGTTGTAACTTAGGGACTCCTTTCAAAACCCTATTATACTTAGCGGTTTTCAAGAATTATTTTTGGGTATGTAGCATTGTTTTTCCCTGGTTTTCCGTGGTCCTCTTGTGACTAGCGTAAAGATTTGCAAGATTGGGGGGGGGTCATTCTAGATGACTGGTTATTTTGTTTTTAAGTTATGTAGTTTGGGATAGTTTGGTGGGAGTTTCTAGCCATTAGACTGAACTATTTTTCATAGTTTTTGGAGGCTTCTAAAGTTGGCATACAACTGGAGATTTGACAGGGCTTTTACTCTCCCTGTCTGTCAACTCTGACCTGTATTTTTTTTTTTAAATAGCTCTTGATCTTTCTTATTATTGGACTAGTGGCTATTAATTGGTTCTCCTTCTCGAGATCCTTTACTATGGGGTGCTAGGTGGCGAGCTATTTAATATTTGGGTGGCCAACTGATGGAGGAGGTCGTCAGTGCACTAATGAGTGTGGCTGACGAGGAGGCCTGGAAGAGGGCGGGCTTGTTTGAACCTGTCCCTTCACACTCTCCCACATATTTTCGCACAACCGATGCTTTATTATCTTCGAAGTTGACGCCTCCGGTGGCTTCTTCTCCTAGTCCTCGTAAGGTGCCATTACCATTTGCAACTTCGACAGATCATTGTGCACATGCCTCTGATGTATGCAGGGTGGGTAATGGTCCTCGACGGTGTTTAGAGGGAGTCTTGCACCAGGGAACTGGTCATTTTGCTGGAAACTACTCAAATACAAGCCGAAGGATTTTGTCTTCCCGTAAAGTGTGGCTACCAAACCGAACCAGGAAGAAAATGGTCCTGGGAGACGACCTTGGGCTGGAGGAAGCGACCAGCCTTGCATTGAATGCTCTTGTTGGGAGGTTCTCATATTGTCGCCATTGTTATACCCCTCTCTATAATTGGGTTCAAACTCATTGGTTCCCTATTTTGGTTTATGTTCCTGCAGTGTTCTATCTCCCGCAGGGTTGGTTTGGGTTTACTTTTCATAATCTGGATGACGTTGCAAAGATTCTTGAGGGGTTGTGGCCATATGACGGAGGAAGTATCATGTTAAACAGGTAGAGGTTGGAATTTGACCATGCATAGGACTACTTCCAGTTTTGACACATTTGGATTCCCCTGCATGGTCTCCCCCTCAATTTTTGGACCCCAAAAGCCTTCATGGCGATAGGTAATACCTTAGGCCGATTTATTGGTGTGGACGAGCAAGCTTTGGGAGCTCCAGCCAGGAAATTGGGATGGGTACTTGTTGAGGTGGATGTACACTCGGGTCTGTTAGAGACACTGGATATACAATGGAGGGACCAACTACTTTTACAAAAGCTTGACTATCTGGGTTTACCTTTTTGTTGTTTGAGGTGTCACAGAACTGGACATCTAAAGTATAATTGTCTGAGTCTCTCGGACGAGGAAGAATCAGAATATTCACGCCTTCAGACGGTTCCAAGGTATGAGTCACCTGTTGTGGATTTCATTGCCTGGGATTATCCCTTATTTGAGGTGCGGGACTCGCCACCACTACCAGAGTCTGACTCACTCATAGGTAAGCTCATAACTTTTTTTCCTACATTATTCCCTTCTCTGACTACACTGGAAAAGATTGTTCTAGACGCTTCTTGTCCAGTTCCTGGACAAAATGCTACCCCCTTTTCTACTGGCTAGATTACAAAGATTGAATCTTTGGGGAGGGGCTCTGACAGCCAAAAACACTTGGGTTCGTTGTCTCAACCGGTTGAACTTGATCGTAGACCTTCCCGGGAGGGTACTCTCTCATCGTCGCCTGTCTCAAATGTATTATTTAAGCCAAGTCTTCCTACGGAAGAGCGCTCTAATTTCTTGGAGGCTTGTACTGATGAGGAGGGGGTGATAACTTGAATCCTGATATACTCTCGGGTTTTTGAGAGTAGGAGTCGGATGATGGTACTCTGGTGGTGACACTGGAAAACTTGGTGTCTCTACCACAAGAGATGGGGGTTTTCATTCTGCTTGCCACTTTCCAAGGTCTTTCTATTGTTCAACCACCTTTACAAACTAACTCAACATACACACCAGAGACTGGTAGTGGGGTGGTTGGGACTAGTTATGCTTGATCTAGAGGTCTGGGATTTGAGACCTCACCTATTAAGACGAGGAGTGTGAGAAAGAAAGCTTATTTTTGTATTGATAAGAAAGACCAATTAATTACTATTGTCATTGATTTGGGAGCGCTTAGAGGATTAAAATCCCTTGCTCGAGCCAAGATATGATCCGACTCAGCTTAAATGTAAGAGGGGTGAGAGGATCCCTAAAAACTACCTATGTTCGTAGAGTTCTTACAAAATTCAATCTGTATATTATATTTTTGCAAGAGACATTGGTTGCAGAGGAAAAGGCTTGATTGTTTATGCATAAACTGGTCCCTTCTTGGAATATGTATGTTGTCAATTATGTAGGCACCTCGGGGGGCCTCTTAGTGACCTAGAACCCAAATAAGTTTATGTAATGTTCCTGACTTGGCTAGTCTAGGAAACGATGCTAATGTGTGTGTAGGATTAATCGTTTACAACATATAAATGATCATACAAATAACAAATGCGACAAAGGAATACCAAGTTTATATTATGATATCTCTGTGGAGTACAAAGGCTGAATATGGCTAAATAAAATGAATCACTCGGCTATATCAAAAGACAAAAGGATCTTAGTTGGAATACAATAAGAAAACTAAATGATAATACCCAATAATAGATGAGCACTGCAGGATCAATGGATGAGCTGGAACTATGGTAGCTCGTACAGTAACGAATGGAAGTCTGGAAAGTTTGCCCTGGGGGTTGTACCTCTCATAATGGCCTAGAAACTATCCCAAATGGTGCACCCTACTCTAGTTCTTAGTCCTGGTAACTGTCAGACCCCTCTGTTGATGGGTTTAGACCCCAGATGGATCCCCTGGGGGAATGCCCCCCTCTCTCACTAGAAAAATGTGCCCTACTTATTCCATTGTCGAAATTGGATGAGATGTGTCTCAAAATAACCGCCTTAGTCTATTGGGAAATGGGTCAGAAGGGTTTCCCTGAATATGGCCTAATGCTCGCTCAGGAACCCTGAATGTATCCGCCAAAAGTGTCTCACTTCCAAGTATAGAAAATGTGCCCTAGATGATTCCTCCATTGGAATCTGGCAAGGAACCAGGAAAAATATGTGTCTTACCTTCCTCTCAAATGGGTTAGAGGGAAATCTTGAAAGTCTTCCTGGATGGGACAAATCGATTCCCTGAACCTCCTCAGGAGTTGCGCCCTCGCCCTAGATAAGTGCACCCTTGTTGTTGGACCCTGTGTAACTGTTGCTGAAGAATGATGGAAAACCTATGTGATCTTCCCGGTGACTAGGGTGTGTCTCTCAACACTGAAATCAGCCAACTGGTGTCTTCCTCCTGGAATCCACTGAACTATCTCTCCTGAGATGCGCCTCTCTCCTCAATGACAAGTCATAATCTGCATAATGATGAATTAGGTCATTGTCCCTTCTCTTATAGATTTTATAAACCCTAATTCGTTGTTGACCTTTTCCCTCCAAGACACTTTTACTTTATTTTATTATTCCTTGATTAAATCACTTAATTTATTAATTACCTCTAAAAATTCACTTCTCATCATCTTATCCTATAGTTCTCTTCTTCCTGATTCTGATGAGTTATCACACTAAGAAGTTTCTCCAAGTAATATGCCCATTATGACCTTCTTAGTGAATTTAATTAAGATATGACCCATAATAACTCAAAATTACGGAAATCGTCGGAATGCAACAAAACAAAAGCCAAGCTATGTGGAATGGATCTTGATGATGAATGATGCAAGTCAGGCCCAAATAAACCCCTCAATATCTCTTGAACTCTCTGTCACCCCTATTTGGCTACTCGGGTAGGCATGACACTATGAAATGTTGTAATGTTATAATGTCCCAAAATGGGGACATTACAGTCTTCCCTGCTGGAAGATTGCCTGTCCTCAAGCATTAACTGAATCCAACTACATATGATATCGGGGTCCCATATCCACCTGTGTGACACAAGGTATAGTCCCCTCAATATGTGGTCTCTCCAAGTGCTCACCACGCATGACACCCACATGCTCCTGATGAGTAGAATGATCAATGGAAAAAGAATCTTAGTCAACTCTCCGAGCAACCACTCTACTCAAAACTCAACTCCATCAAACGTTGAACTACCAAGCACTCCAATCCCTGGATCCCATATCAAAATGTGAATTGCAATGCCTCATGAGATATAATCCTGTAACATATCACTACCATGAGTCTCCTGCAAATAACACACGGTCTCAAACCGAAATGAGTTTGTCCTACTAGATCATACCAAACCCAACACGACCCCCACCGATTGAACATGTTGTTGCCATAGTGAAGTACTAAAAGACCTCAATGAATCACCAACCAGTGACGTGCTCTCCCCAATACTGAAACTCAATGGAAAATCAAAGTGACTTCCCCCTGCAAAGGTCTACTCGTCTCCACCAGTCAATGAAATGCCCAACCCTGTAATCCCAGGGTCCCATGGTAGTCTCTGATAGGGACCATCATGTTTATGTTGCTCTACTCTGATCATGATTGTCTAATCAAAGTATCCATTCTGGATCCTCCACTCCTGGATCCTCATGAGATGAAACAAACTATTGACCAAATGGACTCCTGGATCCCATGTCAAATTTGGAAGTTCATCACTTCCAATCCCCACTAACTATTGATGTTCCCTACTGGTAATTGTCGAAATCACTCCACCCTCATCCCAATGAGAGTCTGAATATGTAGCAACCTTTGAGATATCCTCTGTCCCATGGCCTAGTATACTCTCCATCATGCTCAGGGCCTTAACTATTTGCTTCTAATGATCCACCCCTATCTTGATGTATTTAATCAAGACACTCCTATTAGGTGGTCTCGACCTACCAACTCTCCATGCCCCCTACCACTGTCTAGCTCCCCCTGTGCTACTATCAATGATGAAAGTATTGGGAAAGGCCATCATAAATATCTGCAACCAACTGTAGGACTGGAAAGTATCATATGCTTTGGTCAATCCAAATGTCTTAACCAAAAGCTCGTCCATTGGCACCCATGGTAAATAATCACCTGTACTCATCACTGAACACCAACCATTGGGTACAACAGTAGGTATCTCTACCAACTGTGGGTCAATCATTCTCAATCCATCATCACTCACGCAATTGTTGCTACGGTGAAGGTGATCTCCCATATCTGTATACTGCTACAAGGGAGAGTAATATCCATGCTCTACTGAGTACATCTCCTCCCTTCCATCCAGTGCATCCCCTTGAATCCCTTTGTACACCTCTGTATGTCTCTGTGAACTACCACTCATCACTGTGTTCCCCTGCATACTCATGTGATCTCCTATATACACCTACAACATCATGGATCCTGGGTGTACTATGGGGTCAGCCTCTACATGAAGGTCAACCAATCCTAGAACATAAATGGAAGTGTCCTCAAAAATTCCCCTAGCTCTGGAATCCTCATGTGTATGTGTGTGCCCAACTGTCTCAACACCCCTTGTGAAGAGTGGTCCCTGTGACCTATGGATATCCTCATGTATCTCTGGATCATATCTCTCCATACTCATCAGTTATCCTAGGTACTCCTCATGCTCCTCCCTCAACTAGTTCTCCACTGCTAAACCACCAATATCCCCTCGCAATGTGGCTGAGGGATATATTTGACTCTCTGTTGAAATAGGTGTAGTGGATTTTTGTCTAGTTTCCTCAAGAAGCTCCTCTGATATGGACTCTGATTCCTGAAGTGTTTTCTGTGTGCCTTCCAAGAATCTTCGTGTTCTCACAAACTCATGAGTGATTCGTTCCACCTCAACCTCCTGCTCCCTCAGTGCCCTGTGATACAGCTCACCAACCTCCAATAGGTAATCCCTATCCATCAACAACTGTTGGTAGTCGAACCTCATCACAATCACTCTCTCCCTAAGTGTATGGAAGTCATTAATGAAAAGTCCCCCATCTAAACTATCATGTTCCATCGAGGCCCTCCAACAATAACCTATCACCAATGCATGTGTATCATCAATGCATCTAGTGGTTGCCATGATCATGCCCTCACTGACTCTCAACTGTCCTGCCAAGTGTCGTGACTCCTGGTCACAATCCTGCTGAGGTTCTACCTCATTCCTCTCACGGATAGTGTCAAAAATGGAATCCCCAACAAAACACTCCTCAAAATATAAGGCATTGAACTGCCCATTGTCCCCTGTGCTACTGAGTCCTCCTGTATGCCACTACACACCATCACCAACTGTGGCCCCTATCTGTATCGCACTATATCTTGTATGGACAGTTGTATCCTCCTTTGCACTCACCCTACTAATATCATCTGTGCCTAGATCCCATACATATGTGTCCAAACATGTGCTATGGTCATCCCATCCAATAAGGAGTCCATCCTCATCACTGCAGATCGATCCTGGGAGTAAGTGTCCCAACAAGTTGTCGGTCTCCACAACTTGGTCCATCAGTGGAAACTCCAAGAGTGGTTACTCACTCTCCTCATACTGATAGGTATGTGTAAGTTCAACTAACTCTAAGCCATGCCTCTCCTCATGGGTCTGCAAATCCATATGTCCCTTGTTTACAATCCCCACACAAGGATCCTCTACCATATCAGGAATGCCACTGATATTCTCATGTGTCGTAGCTAGCATAGGTGATTGAGAAGATGAAAAATGTGGTTCACTCATCATAGGAAGCTCATCATTCTCCATACATGACTTCCTAGAAGCCACATATACACCCACTAGTAGGTCATCCAACCTCCTAAGCTCATCATGTTTAAGTACCAACACATATGAATCCTCACAAGTGTCACCACTATGTTGAAGTGTTGAATCCTCAACATTACTGGATGGGGAAGATGAAGGATTTGCGCTATCATCCTATCCATCCAATTATCCCTCATATGTGCAAGAGTCACTATCCTAATCAGAATGCTCTAAATAGGCATCTATGGTTGCATTCATATGCATCTCTTCATCCTCACTGTCATAGTGCACCTCAACAATGTGCACCTTCCCTTTACCCCTGCATCGATGATTTGGCTTCCAAGGAACTTTGAAACTATAGCAACACTCATTGCATCTAATGGGTGTAATATCCATCTGTGCTCCTCTCAATCCACTCGCTAGTAATGATGTATCTACATCCTTATCTGATTTTCCCCTTAGGTTGGCAGGAAAACCATCTTTGATACCACTGTAATGTTCCTGACTTGGCTAGTCTAGGAAACGATGCTAATGGGTGTGTAGGATTAATCATTTACAACATATAAATGATCATACAAATAACAAATGCGACAAAGGACTACAAAGTTTATATTATGATATCTCTATGGAGTACAAAGGCCGAATGCGGCTAAATAAAATGAATCACTCAGCTAGATCAAAAGACAAAAGGATCTTAGCCAGGATACAATAAGAAAACTAAATGATAATACCCGATAATATATGAGCACTCTGGGATCAATGGATGAGCTGGAACTATGGAAACTCGTATGGTAACTGTTAGAAGTCTGGAAATTTTGTCCTGTGGGGTATACCTCTCAGAATGGCCTAGAAATTGTCCCAAATGGTGTGCCTTTCTCTAGATCTCAGTCCTGGTAACTATCAGACCCCTCTACTAATGGGTTTGGACCCTGGATGGATCCCCTTGGAGGAATGCGCCCCTCTCTCACTGGAAAAACGTGCCCTAGTGATTCCACTGTCGAAAATGGCTGAGATGTGCCTCAAAATTACCGCCTTGGTATACTGGGAAATGGGTCAGAAGGGTTTCCCTGAATATGGCCTGATGCTTTCTTGGGAAACTTGAATGTATCCACCAAAAGTGTCGCACTTCCAAGTCTGGAAAATGTGCCCCAGATGATTCCTCCGTCAAAATCTGGCGAGGAACCAAGAAAAAGATGCATCTTTCCTTCCTCTCAAATGGGTCAGAGGGAAATCTTGAAATTCTCCCTGGATGGGACAAATCGATTCCCTGGACATCCTCATGAGTTGCGCCCTCACCCTGGATAAGTGTGACCTTGCTGTTGGACCCTGCGTAACTGCTGCTGAAGAATGATGGAAGATCTGTGTGATCTTTCTGGTGACTAGGGTGTGTCTCTCAACACCAAAATCATCCAACTGGTGTCTTCCTCCTGGAATCCACTGAACTATCTCTCCTGAGATGCGCCTCTCTCCTTAATGACAAGTCATAATCTACATAATGATGAATTAGGTCTCTCCCTCTTATCTTATAGATTTTTTAAACCCTAATTCGTTGTTGAAACCCTAATTCATTGTTGACCTTTTCCCTCCAAGTGACTTTTACTTTATTTTATTATTCCTTGATTAAATCACTTAATCAATTAATTAATTAACCATTTTACCTCTAAAAAGTGATTTATCCATCCTTATGGCTTCTCCAGCCATTGAAAGTCACTTCTCATCATGTTATTCTGTAGTGCTCTTCTTCTCGATTCCGATGAGCTATCACACTAAGAGGTTTCTCCAAGTAATATGCCCATTATGACCTTCTTAGTGAATTTAATTAAGATATGGCCCATAATAACTCAAAATTATGGAAATCGTCGAAATGCAATGAAACCAAATCCAAGATATGTGGAATGGATCCTGATGATGAATGATGCAAGTCAGGCCCAAATAAACCCCTCAATATCTCCTGAACTCTCTGTCACCCTTATCTAGATACTCGGGTAGGCATAACACTCTGAAATGTTGTAATGTTATAATGTCCCAAAATGGGGACATTACAGTTTACCTTGGTCCCATCTCTTTGTGAGGGTGGAATTTTACTTACAGGCACTAACTTAGAAATTAATAGAGATGTAAACTTTCTAAATGTTTATGTTCCTTGTAACAACAAACTTTTATTTTGGGAGCGACTTGCTTTATCTGGATTACTAGATGCTAAAAATTTGGTCCTTGCAGGAGACCTAAATTTTACTATCGGTGCGGATGAGGTTTGGGGACTAATGACCCATCTAGATTGACATGCAGGTTTTTTCCTAGACATGATTAAGGATCACTCCCTAGTTGACTTAGCTCCAGACATATTGATCCCTGCTTGGAGAAATGGAAGGAATGGTGACGCTGGAATAGAAAAAAGATTGGATCACACACTGGTATTGGAAAGTATATTACAGGAGGTGGGGTGCTATCAGTACTGGGTTGAACTTCATTTTATTTTTGATCATGTAGCAGTGATTACACAATTGGATTTCAATCAGGTACAAATAGCTTATCCGTTTAAACTAAATCCTTTGTGGTTGGTAGAGATGGATTTCACTGGGATTCTTAATGAAGTTTGGCACGATGAGACTTTCTTAAAGGAGCCAGATATCCAACACATAATCATTTGGAAGTTAAAAACTTTAAAGTCTCGTGTTAAAGTTTGGGAGAGGAAAAAGCGAAAAGAAAAACTTCATAAGCTGGAAACTTTGGAGGAAGCTATCAGTGGGGGTTACATGAGTATGTTGAGGGATGGTCTAGACTTTAATGCGGAAACACATCTGAAATTGTTAGAGGCAAAGCGCAATGAACTTCTAAAATTTGAGGAGGAGTATTGGTGACAAAAGAGTCGCACTACTTGGTTAAAAAGAGGAGACCGAAATACAAAATATTTCCAGAAATTTGCAAATGAGTGAAGAAACAATAAGCACATCTGCGAGATAGGAGATGATATTGGTCGGACATACAGAGGCTAGGAGGAGATAAAAGGAGAGGCTATTAGATATTTTAAGCAACTTTGTGCAGTGGATGACTCTCGGGCACAAGTGGATCAAGAAAATTTAGCTAGACTTTTTAATCGTTGTGACTGCAGGTGATAATGTTTTTATTGAGAGAGTTGTTACCAAGTAGGAGATTCAGGATATATTAAGTAATTTTGCAAAATATAAAAGTATAGGTCCGGACAAATGGACAGATGAGTTATTTTCACTTTACTTTGATGTGGTTGGTGATGATCTTTTAGATATGGTTGAAGTCTCAAGAGCTAGAGGGAAGATTCAAAAGTCACTAAACTCGACCTTCTTGACTTTAATACCTAAGGAAAACTCTCTGCAAACATTTTGGGACTACAGACCAATCACCCTTTGTAATATTTCTTATAAATTGATCTACAAAGTGATTGCAAACAAAATTAAACCCATCCTATAGAGGGCATTTTCCATGGAACAATTGGGCTTCTTGAAGGGTAGAGAGATTTTGGATGCGGTTAGGATGGCTCATGAATGCATTCACAGTATCAAGACCAAAAAACTCCAAGCTCTACTTCTAAAGTTGGATCTAAAAAAGGCATATGATTGTGTTAGTTGGGATTTTCTTCGACTAATTCTATTTCAAACTGGATTTAGCCCCTTGTCTATCTCCTAGATTATGAGTTGTGTGATGAGTGCTTCTTTCGCGGTGTTGATAAACGAGGATACTTCGACTTTATTCAAAAGTGAACGTGGACGGCACCAAGGCTTCCCTCTCTCTCTCCGTTATTTTTTATCTTAATCATGGAAAGTCTTAGTATTCTTTTAAAATAGGGCCAAGAGGTGGGTCAATTAACTGGGATCAAAGTCTCTAGAGTTATAAAAGTCTTACATCTTATTTTACTAGATGATGTGATCATCATGAAAAAGGCCTCTGGGGAAGAATGAAATTTGATTAAAAATATCTTGGAACATTTCTGTGGAGCTTCTGGTCTTAATATTAATCAGGTAAAATCTACTTTCCACTTTGCAGGATTGGAGGATGGGGATTTGCTGAGTTATAAGGAGATGTTATCTTTTAATTTATGTGAGATGAGTTGAGGATTTAAATACCTGGGGTATTTTCTAAAAGTGGGGATAAATTTTGTAGAAGACTAGAATTGGTTATTGGTAAAATTTGAAAAACGAACTAACCATTGGTGCAATCATTGGTTAACTTTGGGTAGTCGATGTATTTTAGCAAAGGCTATTTTGGAAACACAAGCGGTGTTCTGGATGGCTCTGGCGGCGGTTCCCACTGCGATCCTGATTAATATTCACAAACTGATATGTGAATTTCTCTAGACCGAAGGTCGCAAATAAAGTGGTATACATCTTTGTAGTTGGGCACGAATTGCAAAACCCAAATCTTTGGGTGGATGGGGACTTCAAAACATTTTTTTCTTCTATTGGGCGCTTGAAGCCAATTCACTATGGAGGGGATTGATGGTTGATGGAATTTTGCACCATGTAGTAAAGGATAAATATCTTCCCTTTATTTTGTGGCTACTTGGCTCAGATATATCCAGATCCCACAACCTTTGGCTTCTTATTTCTAGAAAAGTCTGTGCAAGTCGTTACCACTAATTATACATTGGTTGAGCTAGAAGCCCAGGAATGGTTTCTCTATACACATTGGAAAGGATAATATTCTTGATATTGGGACTCCAACTAAGCTATCACCAGCGTTAATACTGGCACTAATAATCCAAAATATAAATTATTTGTATCAAGCAAAGGCCCAATATTCAAGGGGCTTTGTTTGTGTACAATGGAGGAGCAGCGAGGAGCTAGGACTATCGGGCACGTTGGCTTTGGAATGGAAAATATATATTAGGGATCTTATCAGTTCGAGCGTCCAACTGGGAGATGGTGAGGACTTGCTATTATGGACAGGAGGGGATCAATCGAGAACTATCTCGACAAGAAATGTTTATAATGCGTTGGCGCAAATACTTTGGCCACGTCATATTGAGACCTGGAGAAAGCATCTATGGAAATGGGACTTGGCCTTAAAAGTAAAACTTTTCTTTTGGCTTGCTCTGGATTCAAAAATCCTCACTTGGGATTCACTACAAAAAAGGGGATGATGTGGGTCAAGCATCTTCCCACTATGTTATAGGGAGGAAGAGACTATATCACATATTTTCATTTTCTATTCTTTTACTATTAAATTGTGGCAGAACCTTCACAATGCTTTCAAATTTTCTAAGATGTGGGGAGGTACTTCATTAACTAGTAGTTTTGAAGACTGGTTAAAGGTGGAGAAATGTTTTAAAAGCTTACCTATTTTGGTGTGTTGGCAAGTTTGGCTAGAAAGAAATCTTATTATTTTTTAAAATTGTACCCCCTCTATTATGAGAGACTGTATCAAAGTTAGAGAGATGGTAAAAAAAAAAATTGGTCTGTCACTTTCTAGGACTCAACTCAAGTTAAAAAATTCTTCAGATCTTAGGGGAGAAAATTTTTGTTGGTTTGACAGAGCTGCACAACAAAATGGTCTTCTTTGTGGGGCTAAGCGGTTATAAAGACTCCATAGATGACAACTTACAAATGGACATTAAACTGTGGACAGGGTTCAAATACTAGAGCTGAAATTCTTGGGGTTTGGGCTTGCTTAACCTTAGCACATCGCTTAAATCTTGATGTCATACATGTTCTTGGAGATTCTAAGATTGTCATTGAATGGATCAACCAATCTAAAAAGCTACAAGTTACTTCACTCTTGGGATGGAAGACTAATATTAGAGAACTTATAGACCATTTCATGGATATTAAGTTTACTCATATATATCATGAAGAAAACATGGAGGCAGATGATTTATCAAAACTTGCATTACAAGTTCCAGAAGGAAGGATATTCTACAACAAATGGCAATATGGCCATGAGGGCCCCCCACTTACACTTCATCTTTATCCTTGAAGCTTGTTCTGGGAATATTTTTTCATACTTTCTTGCATTTAGAGTTTTTTGCGATATGATATATGAATCGGTGGCTTAGTGCCCATAACTATTTTGTATATGGGATAAGTAATTTAGAACAATGGAGGTTAGGGTTTTCCACCACTTTGGTGACTTTCTCTCTTTGTAAGTTTTGTAACTGATAGAGACTTTTACTATATTTGTCTAGTTTCCTCTACTGCTAGAGTGAAGAACATGTGATAAGATGTATTTTAAGAATCAAATATTTTAATATATGGAGAAATTTTCTATTGGAAAAAAAAGTAAGGGCAGTGGGTTGGCCCGAAAAAAACTCTAATCAAAACAGAAATCAAAGTCCATAGATCGCGAGGAAAAAGTTTTATGGGTAGTTCATTGACAAGGTAAATCCTAGGGTCCACAATCACCTTCTCGACTAGGGTTCACAATCACCTTCTCACCAAGATTCACTAAAGTCCATTTGAAATTCTTGACAATATTATGGAGAAAAACAAGAATTTCCATTGTGTTAATGTGCTTTGTTCTCTTATGAAAAATATGATTCTTTGATAGTGCAATGGTGGTCTTGTTGTCACAATAAATTGTAGTAGGCTCCTCTTGTTCATTCATTAGATTCTTCAAGATTCTTCGCATCCAAACTAATTGACATGTTGTTGATGTAGTTTAAGTTACATGCTCTGCTTTTACAGATGAGATTGTCACTATTGGTTGTTTCTTTGAAGCCCATGACATGACTGTTCCAAGATGAAATGCATATCCAGATGTTCTCTTTCTGTCATAGATACTTCCTGCAAAATCACTATCTGTGTATCCAACCAACTAAAAATTATTTGAAGTAGAATACAGTATTCCATGATTCATAGTTCCTACAATGTATCTTAATTACCTTTTTCTTGCTTGCCAATGTGAATTCTTTGGTGTATCCATGAATCTAGAAATCAAACTGACTCCATACATTATATCTAGCCTAGTTGTTGTGAGATACATCAATATTCCAACCAATTTTATGAATATGGTTGAATCAAAATCCATCTCTGTAACACACCCACTACCATAATCAAAATTTTCGTTGCTTTCTGTAGAATCAGAGCCCCCGAAATATCTATGGAGGCCTAACGTAAGTTAGCTCTTTCTTTGTCTACTCCCATGTGATCGTGGGTCATGATCATAGGTCGAATAACCATGGCTCCTCTCAGTAATTCGTGACTTAGCGCTACAGAAATGTAGAATCGTTCGACTCTGCAACCGTCGAATCCCGACAGGGCTAACAAATGGCCAATAGGGACGAATCCCAATAGGGTTAGCGAATGGTCAATAGGAATGGGCCATGTCGCATGGTTGAGTGGAGTATAGGTGGAAAGAGGGAAGCATGACACGATGGGAAATGTGACAGGAGACGGGTCCCACTTCACACACCACACCGTTCCGGACCCCCCCCCCCATTAAAGGCAGAATGGCAAGGGGGATCTGGAATTCATCTGAGCACCGTTGATCAAGGCGAATAAATCCTGACCATTCAAGAGTTGCGCGTTTGATTCCTAACCCCCCCCCCCTCAATGCTAAAGGCATAACAACAAGGGGGCTCCGAAATGAAGCCTCGGCCGTAGATCTGGGCAGGTGGACTCTGGTTGTCCAGATCTGCTCGCTACTTACCCTAATGCACATTTGCGCCCTAGCTTAAAGACAACATCTCTTCCTCACATCTCACGGCCATCCCAGACCCTAGATACTCTGAGAGCATCATGTCCATTCATCATAACCTAACCACATGCTAACATCTCGATGCTTATAAGTCTGGATTTCGAGGTTTGAGAGCACAGGGGAACATGCCCTTCGGTATCCCGAATGTCGAAACACCAAAGTGTTGAACGAGCCTCAATCGGTGATTATCCCCTTGGGTTATGCCTTGGTCAATATGACCTCTTCCCATATGACCACAGTCTCTCTTCCATCGAGATTTATCAACGCAAGAGCCTGAACTCTTGTCAACGGGAATCCCAAATCCCCGATCCCCGATTTCCCAAAATGGGTAATATCTCGACACATAGCCTCTCAAAATCGGTCGGTCTACGACTGCTTCAGGGTTTCCACCATGGTACATCCTGATCTCTCATCACCAAAACTCCCGAGTTCTCGATTCCTGATTTCCTGAAATGGAAAATATCACGACACGTGGCCTCCTTTAATCAGACAACCCGAATCTACTTCGGGGTTTCTACCATGGAATGCCTCGATCTTTCGTCACCAGAACTCCAGAGTTCTCGGCTCTCGATTTCCCGAAGTGGAAAATCTCTTGACACGGGGCCTCCATTACTTGGACGGTCCAGATCTATTTTGGGGCTTTCACCCCTATTCACTGGGGGTTTAACCCTCGGGTATCTCCTGACAGATCCAACGGCTATCGGGTTTTCCAGCCGAGATTTGACGACTCAGACAGGTTCCTAACTTTTTTGTTCTCCCACGACTCCCTGGATGTGGAAAGACCAACGGTCTGGATGCTCTCATGGACCTTGGGGATCTACAATCCTGACCTCTTCACTACCCACGAAGACATAGAAAGTCACAGGGGTAAGGCACTTAACATCCTACTTTCTCCTACCAAATCTAACGATCATGAGTGACCATAGATTTCCCGATGGAATCTCTTCCGTCGATCACAACCTATAAAGGTTAATGCACTTAACTTTCCAACTTATTCTTCTTATCTGACGGTCGTGAGTGACCACAGATCTCCCGACGGGATGTCGTTCGTCAATTCGATACTTATCAGGGATTTATTAAGGACTTGCACCTTCACGTCCTCCTTCCAGGCTCTTGATGGGATTTTCAAGAAGGGTATCTCTATGGGGAGGTCTACTCAGGGTACTATCTGAGGCAGATAAGGGTATCTCTCTCCCGAGAACCAGGTGTGAAGTCTGACTAAGATCAATATGCATATAAATAACGAGTTATGAGATCATAAGCCATACATAGTCTTTCCATTATAAGCATACAACTACCAGTATTAATCAAGACACCATACAAACATTCTTATAATGAAATCATTCACAATTTCACATCTTATGATCATAAATGTCAGAATACATATATTTCAAGATGCCAAAGTCAAAACACTTATTAGAAAGTAACACCCGGGGTTATGCAACTGCTGAGAGGGGTGCTCATTTCCACCCAACCGTAGGCTTAGCGACTCCCAGTGGATTTACCACTAGCCACCCTCGAGCTGAGACCACGATGCTGTGAGACTACGTCTCTGTTTTCCAGTGACTAGGAGCGAAGGTTACTCTCCTTCCTCTCTACTATCACTCACTTTGCATATCGCCAGAGTTCTATTTCTCCCCTCGCGTCCACGCCCAATCGCTTCTCCCCTATGCCTTATCCTCTTGCGAGGTTGCATGTGGTGTGATTTCCCTCACGTTGGTCAGGCCTGACGACTCTATGGGTGGGCGGTTCTCCTCCCCATCCCTCATTAATTTCTGAGGAGCCATCTACCTACCAGCCTGCGAGACATTTAATTCAGGGCCAGCGAGCCACTTTTGGTTTTTCGGGCCAGTCAAGTCCAAATATGGTATTATTTTTCGGTGGAAGTTAATGACACCTTTCCAGGTGCCTTCCACCACCTTTTTGCATCCATCGTGGTCTCTTTTTCAGCATATCCCCTCTCAACAGTCCTTCAATATAAAGTCATAATATTATTCACATTCATCAACCTTTTCCACAAGGTCCATTCACATCACATATTCACATTTCTGAGTTTTCCACAGTTCTTGGCCAGTCCAGTTATTTTTACAAACTGGGGGAAACAGGATGTTACAATCTCATTATGTTCTCTACTTAGTTTTGTGCCAATTGCCACAAGTGTAGAAACTAGACTGTAATTTATCATTCTAAACCTCTTTAAAACATCTTTTGCATATTTACTTTGACAAATGAAAATTCCCTTATCATTTTGTGTGACTTCAATTCCAAGAAAATATTTCATTAACCCCAAATTTGTCATCTTAATTTCTTTCTTCATTATTGATTTAAACATATCAATAGAGAGATTACATGTAGAGATCAAATCATCAACATATAAGCAAACAATCAAAATATGACCTTGTTCATTGACTTTGATGTACAGTGTAGGTTCACTAGTTCTTATGATGAATTCATTTTTTATCATGTATGAATATATCTTGCTATACCATGCTCTTGGTGCTTGCTTCAATCCATAAAGTGCCTTCTTCAACCTACAAACCTTTGTCTTCTTGTCCTTTTACTTCATATCCTAGTGGTTGTTGCACATAGACATCTTCTAAATATCCATTCAAGAAGGTTGATTTGACATCCATTTGATAAACTTTCCAATTGTGTTGAGCTGCAATAGCTAGTACCATCCTAATTGTGTCAAGTCTTGCTACAGGTGAAAATGTTTCATTGTAATCAACTCCATATTTTTGTGCAAATCCTTTAGCTACTAATCTTGCCTTATATTTGTCAACTTCTCCATTTTCCTTATATTTAGTTTTATAAACCCATTTCACACCTATGCATTCTTTCTCCTTAGGTAAATCAACAAGATCCCGTGTATCATTTTTTTCAATAGATTCCATTTCATCATTCATTGCATTAATCCAATGTTCTTCCTTAATTGCATCCTCAAAATATATAGGATCTTGGGTAAATAAAGCAAAATTAGATTGAAAATCTATCATGTCTCCTTCATCATATATTTCTTGTAAGATTCTAGTCTTTTTGCCTCTTAATCTTGGTCTTAATGATGCAAGTGTAGGATTTGAGTCATTACTTACTTGTGGACTTGATCATTCTCCTTGCTCAACTTGTCTTTAGGATTTTTCTTCTTGTGGAATTCTTGATGGTATTCATCCTTGCTCATTTGATTGTTTTCCTTGTTCTCCTTGAACTTTTTCTTGTTGTTCTTCATATGGTATTGCTATACCTGCAATTTTCTTTTCTATATTTCCATCCCATGATTCTTCCTCTTTGACTAATTACACGAGCCTTCAATGCAATTTTCCTCTCATCAATAATGTTGGAATTGTTGGCGAATGACATCAGTTGTGTATTTGTCTCTGTTATATCGCGTACTGGGTAAATCTATGGGAATCTGCATTACTCCTTTCACGAAAACCATAAAATGAAGCCAGAGCTTACCTAGGTCATCCTGGTTGTTTATGCTGGCAAAAAAGTCACAAGCCAGGGAGAAAGCATAATGCTTTATCAAAGGGAAAGAATTCACCTCATCTTTGTCGATCTAGTGCTTGCCCAGGTAACATTTGGTCATAGAATCCACTCACCCCACAAAGTTTTGATGGGATTCCGACCTCATAAATTTCATCAATATTCTCCTCAACCTCTTCGCATCATCTCCAATGGCTATAATTAAAGAACTTTGGAAGAGATTTCCCATGGATTTGGGCCATGAGTTGACGACCAATTTGCTCTCGTTGGAGAAAAAGAAGCAGTTTCCTTCGGGGCTGCAAAATACCATAGTTGGGTGGCCAACAAGGGAAGTGGTGAACACCTTTCCATATTTTTTTTTCGACTAACAAATAAATCACAAGGATTTCCATTCCTCTCGCATCCTAGAAATTCTAATGTTTCGTCGATGAAAGGCCATCCAAAAGTACACTGTGGGATTCCTCTCCAAGCCTTAGTTATATAGTAGTTGATGAGATAAAAGAAGAAGGCGAGTCCGATAAAATATGTGAGAAATTCAATGAAGATTAGTCATGGCTTCTCGAGTTCTTGGAACTTGTGCAACACTGACACAACTTCCTTCCAAACCATGGTATATATAATTTAATGGGTTTCAAATCTTGAATAGAGAAACAGATAATCTACATGCCTTCAAATCACACACGAAATATGACTCATTGTTGTGTGTCAATGATATATATATATATATATATATATATATATATATATATATATATATATATAACAAGGAGAACTGAACTAATGAATTTCAAGGAGAAGCGAACCAACGAATTTAAGTGAACTTGCATTTTCTCCACAGTAAACAAAATGTAGAAAAGAATATAGGGTGGATATGCACTAGAAAGAAAGGAGAAATAGTGGTATTTATTATTATTCACTTTTTTCTGGTTTTTTTAATTTTCAATATATTTTATGAATTTTTATGTAAATGAAGGGTAACTAGCACAACCACATTATAAAAATAATTGATCCACTCCTAACACAACCACATTATAAAAATGGTTGATATGAAGATTCAAATTAGGATTAGGGTTAGGGTTTCAAAATTGATAAGCAAAGAGAATGTATATCCTTCCACGTGCATTAGTAGTGGCAAAAACTCAGGCACTAAAGAGAACCCCCGATGTCTAGAATTGATTGTGGTAGAACAATGTGAAAACTATCTTGAGAGTAGGCATGGGTGTTGGAGGCTCGCACGGATTAAGTTCCTGCCATGGAATAACTATTACACAGAGAAAAAAAGATATTCGTCATTTTCAACATTACCACATTATCACTTAGATTCGATGTATCGATTTTAAGGTCAAAATAAGAAAGAAAGTCCACAATGATACCTCTACCATTACTTTTGGTGGCATTGTAATAGGTAATCACGATCCAAACCGAATTACTATTACTAAGTTGTAGTTCTTTAATATGTCATTCATCTCTAGATCATTATCGTTGCATTCTCCCCATGAACAATAAGCAAGTGTGTGTGATTTTGTTTATCTAGAACCAACACTAGTCGTATTTGGATATTGTTTTAACATTTTTTTAAAGTTTTGTAGTATGATTATCAAGTGTAACGAGTAGTAAAGTTGTTTAGACCTTGTTTTTCAAGGGGTTAATTGACCGATGCTTAAATAATATGAATTAATGATTATGTATTAGTGGATTACTAGTGTTAGTCATAAATAACTGTATTCGATCATAATTTATCATATTAAATTATAATCAACCTAGAAGTATATAAACTTATTAGATAAAAATAACAACTAATATCTATCCTTAAACATTGAATTAAATAAAATATTCTAAACTTTTTTAAAAATTTCTTTTGTTCTCAAACTTTTTAAACATTTTTTCTATTCTCATTTGAAATTGAAATTGAATTCCTTGAGATACCCTTTCCTCGATACGTTTTTCATTCCGAGCCCCTTATTTTTCATTTTGATACCCAGTTATCATTTACAAGTCTCCTTTATAAGGTTTCAGGCTTCATTCCTTCATTTTTTACTAGGCTATTGTCCTTTATAATTTGGTGCATTCATTAGCATTTGGACATGGGTGATTACCATTAGAGGGGGTATATTTGAAGCTGACCTGAGGATTTTATGGTGGTATTTATCATTTAACAATAACATACATGTATAGAGTACTTGCATCAACCTTTGGGCCTTCAACCCTTTCTTCTCATGAGAGAATGGACAATGACCCATTACCGAAGTTTGGTACACTATGAGAAGCTCTAGGATGGAAAGTGTTAAGTATGATGGGGGGAGGAACGTTACCCTTGTGAGGCCCCCTCAGTAGTACTCCTTTTCCTTAGGTGGTGAGAACACAAGACTAGGGCATAGAAGCTGAGCACCAAGGTGAAACAAGGCAACTGGCACAATTTCTCAAGCCAATGATCCATTATCCAACTTCAACCAAAGATCCTTATCCACATGATCAACAAGTTGAGAACGACACTTTGCATGAAAGAAGGACTAACATACCTCACGGTGACATTGGCCTACTATATCCCATACATTGGGTTGCTTGGATGTGATGAGTCATGGTTGACCTGTAGCTATAAAGGTAAATGAGGGGAGTTGTTGGGATTCCATTTGTGGACATGTTGATCATCATCATGGTCGAGATCATGTTCTCCATTGTGGGCCATGAGACATGATCTCCTCTAGTTACCCCTAGGCATGGGGAGTAACAAGTATCATAGAGTAAACATAATTCATAATATTGGTTGTAAATCCCACACATATTTTAGCATCACATGTGAATGGAATATGATGATATTTGAAGTTTGTTGTACACGTTTGGTATCCTAAACAATGAACTCCAATAACTCTTACATAAATTTTGATTAAGTGTATTACTCAGTACTACTCTTGGCCATTGCTATAAGGGATATAAATCATTCATGTGTATGTTGGTTATTAAATACACTTGATACAATACAAGGTTTCATTTTATAAACTCTTGTGATTCATTGGTAAATTATCATTGAAATTCATTATTTGGGGAGACTCCATTGCATTGGTAATGACATTGAAGGGATATGTAACATTCTCATTTGGTGATCAATATAATATTTGTTTTTGTCTTGAAAGTATCATATCTTGATTGATTGAATTAAATAACAATAATAATCAATCTAAGTCAAATAACACTCGGACTACTACAATTGATTTAGCTTAGATTGATTCTTAGGGATTTCCCCTTAGGCTAGGGTATTTTTTCCTTAATATGAAGTGTGGAGCAAGGCCAATGATGTGACAATAGGTGGCTTTCCTATAGTGCCTCTAGGCTCTTCCATTGAGGTTAGGAATTTTCCTATTAGGTTATAGTTTGAGAAATAACACATTTTATTGATGTTGACTTCTAGTTTTTTTTTTCAATGAAAATTCTACATTATATTGATAATAATATAATATTTTTACAAAAAAAAGATTCTTCACTAACAAGAAACGTCCCATATGGATAATATAGTACATAGTAAAAAGCGTCCAGATGGACTAGATCAAAAGACCAAAAAAACTGACTAGAACCTTAAACTTCTTGCAAGCGACAAAAAACTACAAGCCAATCTAGGATCCTCTATCCAAGAGGAGAAACATAAAAATAACTATGAATTGTCCCCAAAGAGAAGCAAAGACATAGAGAGACCTCGGGAAAAATACTACAAATTTATGAAAAGTGTAGGGCCCTCATGGACATCAACCCAAAGATTATATGCAATTCTCCCTCGGCTACTGAAGAGAACCTTTTTTGAAAGGCAATCAACTTGTTTGTTCTCTTCCCTGTATATGTGAGAAAAGGAGATAGATCTAAAAAACAAGAAGAGTTCATCTATTTGATCCTTCCATCCATCAACATTTGCCACCATTAGCATGCCTTTTCGATTGAGCTAGTCGATCACTATCTTTGATTCCCCCAAAACATGTAAATCAGAAACTCTGAGTCTAGCTGCAAGAGTTATTGTAGCCCAAGCTCCCATAAGTTCAGCTCTACAATTTGTTCCTTTTCTGCAGTTTAGGATCCATCTATATTCTCTATGGTCATCAAGCTTTATGACACCACCTGTTGTTCCTGAGTCTGTACTAAGGCTTAAAGTACAGTGTCAAGGCATCCAAAAATATACAAAAAAGTTGATACAGGATTATACTAACCTTCGGTATGAGAAACTAGAGCAGATTTCTACGTTCTCGTTGTCTAGCTTCCAACTGCTCTTGAGCAGTTATGTCACGCTCAATGACTGCCCACGATTGTTCCAATTCGTCCCGGGTGTTTGCGGTTTTAAGGATTGTGTCTAAGAGATTTAAAGCGATATGTATTTGGCTAGATAATCCGGGTTGAATATTGGGTTGAGTTGCTGCAGGGACAGTCATTTAGGAACAGTTCCAGTATGGAAATGGTTTTTTGAGAGATAATTTATTTGCTGTGTTAATTCGGACGAAATAAAGAGGAATCTTTGCATGAAAAAATGAAATAAAGATGCAAATTGAAGGCTCTTTCCTGTAACTGTGTTGTTTCAAATAGAATAACGTGAGATGGGAGAAAACATTAAGCTGTAGATGACGCGAAGTTCCTGTCAGCGGAAAACTCACGTATATACAGGAGAAGCAATTGACATAAACATAATTGACTTAATGTGAATAAACATAAAATTCAGTAAGTGTAAATTGGTCTTACACCCGCTAATAG
>ML810001.1:206531-218902 GCA_009831015.1 Picea engelmannii | reverse complement strand
GGAGGGGGGGTTCCGGAATCGCGGATGTAGATTTCCAACAACCACGATAGAGGAGCCCAGATCAATGGCTCAAGAGCAGCCTCGCCCCTCTCAGCTACCCTAACTTTAACCCGCGTGGTCCCACCTCTCGTCATGTTGTCTTCCTGCCCACCTTTCCCTTGCTGCCATGTGTCATCGTTCCCCCTCTCCATCACTCGTCCACATGGCCTCTTCCTCGTCTCATCATCCATTTACCGCCCGACACGTGTCCCTTTCCTTTCCACGTCTACCCTCTTGCCTCCTGCGCTCGATCCTTAGCCAATTGTCTCTCCTTCAACCTTCCTCGCCTTCCTATCTGTTCAGGCCTTGTCCACATAATCCGATGCCACCACCCCTGTCATGCGCCCCCTCCTTCGCATTGGCCTCTACGCATACCCGTCCTCCAAGCTGTTCAGTTGTTCCAGGTGGCGACGTGACGAGTACTCCATACCCCGAGATGCTGAGTTGGTTGGGCCGTTCTCGATCCCAAGAAGCAGTTATTGAAGTGGTTGGTGGTGGTTAGACATCGTCTCCGCCATAATGGGAAAGTCTTGAATTGGATTAAAGGCACATTGATTCGCCGAATAAACTGTCAGAAGAAAGATCGCGTCTGCCATAAGTTGCACGACCATTCATAGATTACAGCCCCGTATTGTCAGAAGCCATGCAGATGCAAAGCTTTCAATGCTACATCTCGATCTTGTTGTTGTTGTTAGTTTGAGTATATGAAGGCATTTTAGCCATTTTTGTAGGGATCGATGGTAGAGCTAAGCTCCCGACTGTAAAGTTTTCATGACCATTCTGGATTCTTGGTTATGTATCTGTGTTTGAGACTTCTTGGTTTATAACAAACAGTTTTCCTTTTTCATCTTTGTTTTCGTCTTATGCTCGAGAGTTCATGTTCGAATGATTCGCTTGAATTAATATAGTGATGTTATGGTAAATGATTTATTGTTGCATTGTTGTGTCTCTGGTTTCCCGTGTTTGGAAGTAAGAAGATCTTGTTTTCATATGCCTGCTCTCATCGTCTGTTAGAAGCTTGATGCCTATAGCAGATCCTTGCACCCTTCTCATGAAGTCTTCCGCCTACTCACCCTTATTACAACTCACTGTTTGAAGTTTATCAAGACCTCACTCGTTTGTGCATGTCTGGCCCAGTCTCGGAGCTGAGACGAATGTTCTGATTTTGCTTCCATTTGATCACCCCTTTTAAACAAATCGTGACATTAAATTGATGGGTGTCAGGCTTTGCTCCTGCAAGCAATCTAGGAGTGACTTCTGACGCTAACATTTTCTGGCGCCGTTGCTGGGGACGATGTTGAATATATTCCCTGGGATTGAACGACAAAGATTAGACTGATTCTGAAGGTGCATCAGATATTAGAACTTGAAGATTTCTACTGTTCACCTGGTGACTCCATTGTGACGACTCCGCTGGGGAGAACCTGCTCTATCAACTGTGGCTTCGAGAGGCAGACACACGAGGTCTAACCCACACCTGCCTTTAGCTACACTAGAAGCTGACTCGGAAGCGGTGCGTAGAAAGGGAAAGAGCTCTAGAAAAGAATTTTCCATCGCCGAAGCAGGTAATGCACCTTCCCCCTCTGTAATAACTCCATTGTCATATTCTCAGCTTCCTAGTCGTCCTTCCTCTAAGGTTTCCCGTTTTCTGAATTTCGGGAGTGTTCCTGCTGAGTTTTCTCCTCCTGGTCTAGTACCAGAGGGAGAGATCCTTGTCACTCCCCCTTCCCTGGAAGTTGTGCCTCCACACAGTCCTCAGAACTCAGAATATTTCACTACTCCTCCTTTTATTACTACTGCTGCACATAGAGAAGCATCTGCACACTCAGGTCCCTTGGCTCTCTCTCTGTTTTCTCCATTGTCTCCTCCAAGAATCTCTGTTCCGACATCTCCCGTTCATACTCCTTCTCCCCCGAGTTCTCCTCTACCTAACATCCCTATGGCTGGTGTTAATCCCCCTCTCCCTCCGAACAGAATGGATGCCATAGTTGCTGCTAGATATTCTCCATTGATTCTACCCCAGCCTCTGAACCCTCTCCCTGCTGGAGACTATTTGAAATACATGCCCAAGTTCAGTGGTGAGGGAGATGTAACTATTGAAGAGCACCTAACCGCCTTTTACAGCTATGCAGACAACTTGAATATCGAGAGTGAAGATGTCTGGATGAGAGTCTTTGTCCAGAGCCTTGATGGGGAGGTGAGGAAATGGTTCCGGGGACTGGCCCCTGGATCTATTGCTGGCATTGAAGCTTTGGATAACGTTTTCTTGAGGCAGTGGGGAGATAGAAAATATTATATGTATTACATGACTGAGTTTGGGTCTCTGAGGAAGATGGAAGGGGAGTCTGTCGCAGACTTCTCCAAAATATTTAATAATATGTACAACAAGATTCCTGCAGAGATTAAACCCTCAGAGGCCTCTGCTCAAATTTCCTATGCTGGCGCATTTGACCCTGATTTCTGTCTCATGTTAAGAGAAATAAGAGCCACCTCTTTAGCTCAGATGCAATATGCATATATAGAAGTGGAATCCAACATATTGGCAGCTGACAGACTGAGAAACCAGGCCGACACAGACAGAAGAAAGGAAAAATCGGAAGCCTCAGCTTCCGGCCCATCACTGCCCAACCCTCAAGTAAGTGAGCTGGCCCATGTCATGAAATTTCTGAAAGAAGAGGTGGAGAGACTGAAGGTGGAGAGGAGGCAAACATACAAGGGCCCTCAGAACACCAAAAACAAAGGAGGTTTCAGAAGACCAAATAATTTCGCTCCTCCAACTATGTACAGAGAGAAGGAAAGAGACAGAGACGACCAAAGAGTTCAGTTTCCCTTCCACAACAATTTTGTAGCCAATGAAGAAGAAGGGGAAACAAACGAGCCTGAGCCTAAAATCCATAGTGTAGAAGTCACTCCCCCTTTCCCTCATCTGACCCAATCAGCATATGAAGAGTCTCTCATGGATGGTCAGATGAACGAATTGAGCAAAGGAGACAAAGCCAGTGGTGGTCGAGGCAGATATAACCTAAGATCCAACAAAAGGGAAGCAGTACCTGACGTTCCAGAGCCATCCAATAGAGCAGAGAAGCCTACTAATGAGGTAGCAGATAATCATAGAGGTAAGAAGGCCCAACCCCTCTCTCCCATTGTCCATAATCATGTTCCTGAAATTAGAGAAATTCCAAAGCCTATGTCTTCTTTCAATTTCGAACATGAGGTTCAAAAAATCAGGATTCCTATGCCACTCACTGAGTTAATTAAACACGGGGAATTCAAAAAACGCTTCTCTGAACTGCTGAAATCCGAAGCCTCATACCCTCTCACAGACTCCATAAACCTCCAAGATGAGAGGCTTGCAGTTGTCCTAGGTCCCATGGTAGAAGACAGAGATGATTCATCCCCTCCCTTCTACACCTCCCTGAACATACATGACAAGGTACTTCATAATTGCCTTATGGACTCAGGGGCCTCCCACAACCTCATGCCCAAAGCCGTCATGGAAGAATTAGGACTGGAAGTCACCCGAGCCTATCATGACCTCTATTCTTTCAAATCCAGGAGGGTCCAGTGTTTGGGAGTGATTAAGGACCTAGTAGTCTCTTTGTTTCAGCTTCCCATGAAGAGTATGGTCATGGATATTGTGGTAGCCGATGTCCCCCCTAAGTTTGGCATGTTGTTGTCAAGATCCTAGATCAAGAGACTGGGGGGAACCCTGCAGATGGATATTACATATGCCACAATCCCAGTGTTTGCCGGGGAACATAGGAGGTTATACAGAGAAGCCCAGCTGGCTTACATTGTCAGTGATGAAGAAAACCCCACTAATCATCCCATCTATGCCTTGGACACTGATTTAGGCTCCAGTTTACTGCAGCTCACAGAGACTCCCGAACCCCCTTTGCAGATCAGAAAGAAGTCCATTCTTAATCAGGAGACACCCCCTCCAACCACCTCTGTTTGGAAGATGTTATTTGATGGAGCTTCCTCCAGTATGGGTGCAGGTGTCGAGGTAGTATTCGTGTCCCCTTGTCATGAGACTATCTCTCTGTCATACAGGCTGGAATTTGAAATCACTAACAATGTGGCAGAGTATGAAGCTCTGGTTTTGGGATTGAGAGCTGCGAAAGAAATGGAAATCAGGGAAATAGCTGTGTTCGTGGATGCAGAGTTGATTGTCCAGCAGGTAAAAAACGTTTATCATACCAAGCATCCTCGACTCAGGAACTACAGGAACGAGGTATGGGACCTTGTGAATAATTTCTTCCTGGATTTTAACATCTCTTTCATTCCAAGGGAAGAAAACACCCCAGCCGACTGTTTAGCTTTCACAGCTAGTCTTCTTGAAGATCCTAATCTGCCCACTATCAGGTCCGATATTGAAATAAAATACAGACCCTCTATACCAGACAATGTCAAGCATTGGAAGGTATTTGAGGATGATCAGGAAATCGAAAAGTTTCTTCAATCCGTTGATAACTTTTCTGCATTGCACATAGATGAGGACCCTGACATTGAGGGAGAACCTGATCATCACCCTGGGGAGTTGATGAATAAAATTTCCAACCATTAGATTATACAACTGCCGAGCAATCAAATTCCAAAAGGACTCATCCTGCTAGAAAGGTTGTTTGATGGAAATGATGTGGCAGTAAAGGGGAGAGTTTCTGGTGATGATGCTGAGACAGCTGATTGCAACATAGGCACACCAGAGGAGCCCAAGATGGTCAAACTGTCAAAGAGTCTGACCGAGGAGCAGAGGATCGGATATACTAAGCTGCTGAAGGGATTTGCTGATGTGTTCGCATGGACCTACGAAGACCTCAAGACATACGACACGTCAGTCATCGAGCACAAGATCCCACTGAAAGAAGAGGCTAGGCCATTCAAGCAGAAACCGAGACAGATAAATCCCATGCTGTTACCTATCATGGAAAGAGAGGTGAAGAAGTTGATGGACACCGAGATCATTGTTCCCTTGAGATATTCTGACTGGGTGGCCAATTTGGTCCCAGTGAGGAAGAAGAGTGGAGAAATCAGACTCTGTGTCGATTTTAGGAACCTAAACAGGAGTTCCAGGAAGGACAATTATCCCCTGCCCAACATGGAACACATATTGCAGAAGGTCACTGGTGCTTCCAGAATATCCATGATTGATGGCTTCTCTGGCTACAATCAAATATCAATCATGCCTAAGGACAGAGAGAAGACAACTTTCACCACTCCTTGGGGCACATTCATGTATGCCAAGATGCCTTTCGGACTGATGAATGCAGGAGCAACATTTCAGCAAGCCATGGACATAGCCTTCATCAGGGAGAAAGACAAGTTCATGGTGATTTACTTAGATGACATAACAATCTTCTCCAAGACTGACAAAGAACACCGTTGCCACTTGAAGAGAGTTTTCCTGAAGTGTCGCAGGTTTGGCCTTTCCCTGAATCCCAAGAAATCATTATTTTCTATGCAAGAAGGAAAGTTGTTAGGCCATATAGTATCAGCAGAGGGAGTGAGGATTGACCCTGACAGGGTAGAAGCACTTCAGGCCCTGCCACTTCCCAGATCCAAGAAAGAGGTCCAAGCATTTCTGGGAAGGATTAATTTTCTGAGGAGATTTGTTTCAAATTTTGCTGAGTTGGTGAAACACATCACAGCCATGCTCAAGAAGGGGCATGAAGTAAAATGGACTTCTAAGTCCAGAGAGTCTTTTGTCCAAATAAAGAAGGCATTGACTGAAGCACCTGTGCTAGTTAGTCCTAATTATTCCAAAGACTTTCTGATATTTTCTTTTGCTTCCTGTGATACAGTAGCTGCAGTTTTGTTGCAGAAAAACGATCAAGGGCAGGAACAGCCTATTGCCTTCTTTAGCAAGGCGCTAAGAGATGTAGATCTCCGGTACAAGATCATGGAGAAGCAGGCTTATGCCTTGGTGAAAGCTCTCAAAGCTTTCAGGGTCTATGTCTTACACTCAAAAATCATTGCATATGTCCCTTCAGCTTCTGTGAAGGACATTCTTATACAACTTGACATAGACGAAAGAAGAGGAAAATGGATCGCCAAGATCCTAGAATTTGATCTGGAAATCAAGCCCACCAAGATAATAAGGGGTCAGGGTTTGTCCAAGCTGTTGGCTTAATCAAATTACAAAGAATTGGAGATTAACTGCATCAATGAACAAGCCAAGTCATCTAGCAGTAATTCCCAGGTCACCATACCACTAGCAGCATGTCCCTGGTATAAGGATATCCTGTATTTTCTGCAAGAATTGAAGCCTCCTGATGGATTGGGGAAAAGTAAAACCAGAGCCTTAAAGCTCAAAGCGGTCAGGTATTGTCTCATTAACCAAACCTTGTATTGGAAGGACCCCCAGGGGATATTATTGAGGTGTCTGGACCCACAGCAGGCCCAGAAGGTTATGTTCGACTTTCATAGCGGTCTCTGTGGAGGTCATCATTTTTGGAAGACCACAGCTCACAAGATCCTCCGAGCTGGATATTACTGGCCCACCTTACTTCCTGATGTCTGCAGGGAAATTAGATCTTGCATCAAATGCCAGAAATTCTCAGGGAAGCAACAGCTCAAATCCMTGCCTTTGAAACCTGTAGTGRTCTCAACACCCTTTCAGCAGTGGGGATTGGACTTCATCGGGGAAATTCATCCCCCTTCGAGTGGCCAGCACCGATGGATTCTGACAGCAACCGACTACTTCACTAAATGGATAGAAGTTGTCCCTACCAGAAGCACTTCTCACAAAGTAATCATCAACTTCCTGGAAGACATCATAGCTAGGTTTGGCTGCCCTAGCAAAATTGTCACTGGCAATGCCTCCTCATTCCGGTCTGAGCCTCTGGTCAAGTTTTGTGAACAATTTGTAATTTCACAGATTCACTCCACCCCCTACTATCCTCAGGGAAACGGACTGGAAGAATCCTCCAATAAAAGCCTAATCAAGCTTATCAAAAAGCTATTGGAGGACAATAAAAGAGCCTGGGACTCAAAGATCAAATTTTCTCTTTGGGCTGATCGGGTGACAACAAAGAAATCGCTGGGCATCTCACCTTTTCAACTGGTTTATGGAATAGAGGTTGTTTTCCCCACTCAGCTCGCCTTGCCTGTAGCCAATCTCCTCCAGGACTATGAAGGGGAACCTAACCATGTGCTTAGAAGGATTCATCAGATGGTGGAGGTACAACAGATCAGAGAACAGGTCAGGGACAGAGCCTACAATCATCAGCAGAAGATCAAGCAGGCTTTTGACAGGAAGAACAGGAAGAAAGAATTCAAACAGGGTGGCCTGGTACTCAAGTGGGATGCATCTAGGAAAGAAAAGGGCAAACACAACAAATTTGATTCCCTCTGGTTCGGGCCTTTCAAGATCCTTGAAGTATTTTCAAACAACACTTACAGGTTGCAGGATCTGGAAGGCAATGAAGTGTTCGACGGCCCAGTAAATGGGCATTTCTTAAAAAAATGTTTTCTATGAGCCGCAGTTGGCTCTTTTTGTTTTTGTTTTGTAAATATTGTTTCTGTTTTTGTTTTGTGCAGACTAATAAATGACTCCATATCCCAACAACAAAGGCACTAAGTCTGCAAAAGAGTTCTTAGAGCATCACAGGGACGACTCTATCCCCCATGAAGCCAAATGTTAGCGATATTTCTTGTAAGGGGGGCTAGAACGCAAAAGAAGGGGTTAAAAACCCACTTGTCCAAAGTTTCGGGCGACAATGCGCCCTTGCTAAGCAGCGAGCAAGTCCAAGCGATCCAGATTTGAGCACTTAGATCAACGGCGCATGTTGGATTCTGGATCCCCCTTGCCTTTCTACCTTTAAGAGGGGAGGGGGGGTTCAGAATCGGGGGCACACCTCTCCAACGATCCAGATTAGCGTGCCCAGATCAATGGCGATGAAGGCAATTCCCGAACCCCCCCGCCTTTCTACCTTTAAGCGGAGGGGTGGGGGTCCGGAATCGCGGATGCAGATTTCTGACGGCCATGATCGAGGAGCCCAAATCAACGGCTCAGGAGAAGCCTCGCCCCTCTCAGCTACCCTGACTTTAACCCGCATGGGCCCGCCTCCCGTCATGTCATATTCCTGCCCGCCTTTCCCTTGCTTCTGTGTGTCATCGTTCCCCCTCTCCATCACTCGTCCACATGGCCTCTTCCTCGTCTCATCATCCATCTACCGCCCGACACGTGTCCCGTTCCTTTCCACGTCTACCCTCTTGCCTCCTGCGCTCGATCCTTAGCCAAGTGTCTCTCCTTCAACCTTCCTCGCCTTCCTATCTGTTCAGGCCTTTTCCACATAATCCGATGCCACCACCCCTGTCATGCGCCCCCTCCTTCGCATTGGCCTCTACGCATACCGGTCCTCCAAGCTGTTCAGTTGTTCCAGGTGGCGGCGTGAGGAGTACTCCATACCCCGAGATGCTGAGTTGGCTGGGCCGTTCTCGATCCCAAGAAGAAGTTATTGAAGCGGTTGGTGGTGGTTAGACATCGTCTCCGCCATAATGGGAAAGTCCTGCATTGGATTAAAGGCATGTCGATTCGCCAAATAAACTGTTAGAAGATCGATCCCGTCTTCCATAAGTTGCACGACCATTCAGAGATTACAGCCCCGTATTGTCAGAAGCCATGCAGACGCAAAGCTTTCAATGCTACATCTCGATCTTGTTGTTGTTGTTAGTTTGAGTATATGAAGGCATTTTAGCCATTTTTGTAGGGATCGATGGTAGAGCTAAGCTCTCGACTGTAAAGTTTTCATGACCATTCTAGATTCCTGATTATGTATCTGTGTTTGAGACTTCTTGGTTTATAACAAACAGTTTTCCTTTTTCATCTTTGTTTTCGTCTTATGCTGGAGAGTTCATGTTCGAATGATTCGCTTGAATTAATACAGTGATGTTATGGTAAATGATTTATTGTTGCATTGCGGTTTCTCTGGTTTCCCGTGTTTGGAAGTAAGAAGATCTTGTTTTCAGATGCCTGCTCTCATCGTCTGTTAGAAGCTTGATGCCTATAATAGATCCTTGCACCCTTCTCATGAAGTCTTCCGCCTACTCACCCTTATTACAACTCATTGTTTAAAGTTTATCAAGACCTCACTCGTTTGTGCATGCCTGGCCCAGTCTCGGAGCTGAGACGACTGTTTTGAGTTTGCTTCCATTTGATCACCCCTTTTAAACAAATTGTGACATTAAACTGATGGGTGTCAGGCTCTGCTCCTGCAAGCAATCCAGGAGTGACTTCTGATGCTAATAGGAGGGAAAGCATATTAGAGTTCTGTAGTGCCCAATTTGGGAAATATTCAATCACCATTTTGTCATTCCATACAATAGCTAGATTTAAAACCTTTTTAATTTCCTCCCAAACTGAAATAGTGAAGGAGCAGTTTACAGATAAATGTTTTGTAGATTCTCTTTTATTTTTGCATAGATTACATAAACATGGCCCCTTCCATCCTCTCTTATGTAAATTTTTCTAGGATAATATCTTGTTTTCAGCTAAAATCCATACAAAGAGCTTTATCTTCAAAGGGTAGTCCCACTTCCATAGTTTTCTCCTCCAGGCACCGATTTTGTATTTCCACAGTTTATTGGATAGAGCTTCGTAAACATTCTTAATGGAGATTTGGCCAGACATATCACCCCCAGTCCAAATCAACTCGTCTTGTCTATCAACTAAAGATATACCAGATTCAATCAAGCTCTGCCTGTAGTTATCCCATTCCACTGCTAGTTTCTCTTCCAGCCCCAACTTGCCACTACTGATCCATCTTGAACCTGTCACGCTCCAAATAATCCTCTGACTCACTTCATATAAAAAATGGATATCCTTTTGATTTAGTCGATTCATCAAATCCTGAGACAAAAAGGCGTCATGTCCCAGGCCTAAAATCACATCCTTCCCGACTATAATTGAGTGTTCTGAGCCCAGCTTCCATGCCATCCACTGAAGAATGATTGGCAAGGTGTTTCGTAAATTTGTCCACGTCTGAGATCCATAAGGATAGACCGAATCCGTCGATCGTAGCCAAGTCATAACATATCAATGCGGAAAGTATTTTTCCTTTAGAACCCTTTTCCAAATTCCTTGTTTCATCAGAGCTCTCCATAAGGTGTTTGAAGCCAATTCTCTATAGAAGACGAAAATATTTCAAAGGCCCCAACCTCCATAATGTTTGGGTCTTGCTAAGGATTTCCAGCTGCATAAACGATACCTACGCTTGAAATTGTTGCCTGACCAGAGGAAAGTGATGCTCATCTTACGTATTATATGAAGAACAACAATCAAAATATGAGAAAGGGCCATCCAATAGACATGTTGGCTCTCTAAGACCGTCTTTATCAATACAAAACGTCCCCCAAGGGACAACCATCTGTTACTCTAATGAGTTATCCTGGACTCAAATTTGTCGATTAGCCATTGCCAATCCTCTTATTTATAACTATCCGGTTTCAACACATACCCCAGATATTTGAAACCCGAAGCAAGTTCTTTATAGGAAAAGAGAAGAATGTCTTGTATAGATCTGAGAGTTTCCGGAGGGACCCCTGAGTGTAGAAAGACAAACTTCTGAGCATTGATCACCAGGCTTGAGGCACGACAGAAAATTTGTAGAATATCTTGAATTTTCTCCCACTTCGTCGGAGACGCTCTAGTCATAATTAGATTATCATCAACAAATAAAAGATAAAAAACTTTAATTAATCTGGAGACCTTAATTCCAAAGATAGTACCTTGAGCTTTTGCTTTTTTAAGAGCGAGAGTAAGACCTTCCATAACCATGAGATGTCGACTTCTAGTTACACCCTGCTAATTCTATTATATGAATGATTTCAATATGTATAGGTTAACGTGGTTTCTAGATACATATTATAGTCCATCCGTCTAATAAATGGGAAATGACAATCACTTTAGTGAAGAAAAATGAATGTCTATGGCTAAGCATATTATTATTAATATTGTTATTATGACCATAATAATATAATATTAATAAAAAAAAGTTTATTAATATTGTTACTATGACCATAATAATATAATATTAATTAAAAAAAGTTTACGAAAGAAATATGTACAATATAAAGAAGATAAACATGGAAGCAAGTACACATTAATTTTTTTTAAAGGAAATAAAAAAAATGTTTATTAATATTGTTACTATGACCATAATAATATAATATTAATTAAAAAAGTTTACGAAAGAAATATGTACAATATAAAGGAGATAAACATGGAAGCAAGTACACATTAGTTTTTTTTTTAAAGGAAATACATACTAATGCAAATAAATTTATATATATAATGTTTTAATTTAAATATAGTTTTAATAATTTAAATGGGTTAAAAAATATAATCTAATATTTACACAATGGAAACTTTTAAGGAGTCTTAATTTTCAACAACTAAGAGTAATTATTTTCTCCACTTCATTTATTAGAGTGAATGGCAAGATTTTATATATATATATATTCTCTGTGGTTTTAAATGGAAATAATATTTCTTCGCGGTTTTGAATGGGAATACTATTTCTCTGCGGTTTTGAAATTAATATTTCTTCGTGGTTTGGAACGAGCATACTAGATCTCTGCGGTTTTGAACGGGAATAATACTTCTCTTTTTTTTTTTAAGGATATATTTTATTTCTAAGATTATATATCTAGGGTTTTGAACAGGAATACTACTTCTTTGTTTATTTATTTTTTAGGAGATATTTTATTTCTAAGATTATATATCTAGGGTTTTGAATGGGAATAATCTCTGTAGTTTTTACCTTTTCTCTGTAGTTTCTCTGGACTTCTCTTTCGTCTTCAGAAATTATTTTTTGGCTTCTTCAAAGGGTTGAGCATTTGGACATCTGAAATGAGGTGAGTCACTTTTTACTTTGATTCAATTTTAATTTTAAGTAAAGAGATTTAAATATATATTTTTTATTTTTTTTATTTTAAGTTTCAGAAGTAAAAGTTGATTTGAGAGATAAAGTCAATCCATAATAATAATTGTTACATTTTTTTTCTCTTCTTTTCAATATGAGCACTCCACCACCTATTCCAAAAACTCACCCTAACAAGGGGAGGCCCCCCAAAATCACCCTAGAGATCCTTTACGATTATATGGAATCAGTAGAAAAATAAGGAGAAGAGAGAGATGCCAAAATCCAAATAGAGTTAGAAACATTAGAAAAAAGGAGTGAAGAAAGCGACATAAAACTCAAAATAGAGCTAGAGGCAATGATTGATAAAAAAATTAAAGATACCATTCAAACTCAAATAGAGGATAGATTCTTAGGGTTCAAGAGTGAATTGCAAACAATGAAGGATAGAATTCAAGAAATGGAAAAACA
>ML810001.1:155898-184457 GCA_009831015.1 Picea engelmannii | reverse complement strand
TAGGACACCACCCAAAACCAACCTCCCTGCCGACTAGTTAGCTTCTAGCCCTAGGATATCAACGGATATCCTAGCCCTCCGAGCCCAAAACCTCCAGCAACCCCCCGGTGCACTGTAAATTCCTCCCTCTGTCCAATACTCAGCTCTCCCAAAATCCCTTTTCCCCTCTCGTAGAATAAAAAAAAAATGAATCCCCCTCTAAACTCCTTCCCCCCCCCTTATTCCTCCTTCACCACCTTCCCTTCATTAACTCCCCCACCTAATACCTTATCCCATTATTAAAGACCTTATCCCATTATTAAATGCCTTATTCATTCATTAATATATTTCCATTTTTGGGAACGTAACTTAAATTAGTATTATATTTTATTATTAACCATTAATTTAATACTTTATTAATTAATGAATTTAATTAATAATTAAATCAATAATTAACCCTCATGAACCACTATTTAATAATAATCTATTAGAAATGTTATTTTAAGACATAAATACAGTTTAGCTAATCTTTTAGGATTATTATTAAATTAATTATACTTAATAATCAAGGGTCGTTACATTCTTTATGAGGTTATATAGAGTTGAATGCCTTTGAACAGGTCTTGTCATTCATCCTCCAGATGAGAAATTGGCATGCTTTTCTTCCAGGTGATATCTCTGAATTTTGCCTTAAGGTATGCTCTGAAATTCAAATTCTTGGTTATTGTTGTCTTAAACCAGCTCTGGCCTGATCTAGGTAAGTTGGTTGTTGTGGAAATGGCGGATTCATCGACTATCATTTCTACAGAACCCACACTAGATCTGTTTCCATCATATGATTTAGCAAATGCTTTAGTTGTTGTTTGGTGGCAACCATTTTGTAACCTTTCAACATAACCCATGTGGCCTGCATATGAGAAACATTTTTGCACATCTGGATGTGACTGTAAGAAAGACAGGTTGTCCAATTCTTTCCTCAGTAATAAACCACTTTGTTTCCTTGTCATCTGTAACTCGAAACTTGGACAATTTGCAAACAATGTCATGGTAGTTTCCTGATTGAGCCAAGGTTTGGCACTAGTGAAAACTCTCGGTGTTGCCAATTCAAATATAGAACCATAACATGTTGCCTCTGAATGGTGCATGTTCAAAATATGAAGTGTCGATTTGATGTCGCTGGCTGAGTAGTACTTCTCCCTTACATGTGATGATGAATGTGAATTCGTCATCTCCAACACCATCATTGTTGAAGCATGCATTCACGAACACGATCCTCCATAATATCCCATTTAGACATGCATAACAGAATCCTCATCATCATTCGCTTCCACCAGTGCCTCATAATAATTATGTGACGTGTTTCGAACGTGTCATCTTTTTAATTTCTGGAATCATGGAAGAAAAACATGCGTTTCGTGCTTTCACCAGCTAACTGTCTATGGGAAAGTACTCCTTAACCATTGAAACTCGCCGCTTTCACCAGCTAACATCAACCTTGCATCACGCGTTAGCTGTTGAAAATATTTTCATGAAATTTTATAGAAACAACCTTTTATGGATCAACTTATTTATAAGGCATGAATTTAAAACCTAAGTTTTGACACTAGAAGAAATTAAAAACAAATAGAGAAACCTATAGATAACCATGCTATCACCTACAAAATGAAACCAAGTGACTGATTCATTTTGGGATCTAACAAGACTAATATCAATGTTATAACTCAAGAAGTATAGAAGAAGAGGGTGTCCTATGTATTCTATACAAATACTAAATTCAACAGAAAGAGGTGAGATGAAGGTTGAAGACCATCGAATGTTATGGGAGTTTAGGGATGTGTTTCTGAAGGAGGTGCCTGGATTACCTTTGAAAAGAGACCTTGACTTTTCAATTGATCTCGTGCTAAGAGCAGTGCCAACATCAAGAGTACCTTACAGGATGAGTGCGCTAGAGTTGGTGGAATTGAAGATGCATTTGAAAGAAATGATGGACAAAGGTTATGTAACGCCCCCTTCCACTGCTGGGCAGGCACTACTTCGTGGAATAACAATCTCATACTTAATTACAGTCAACAGAGAACCACTGCCAACATTCCATAATTAATGGGAATAACATGCATTTTAAACAAATGAAACACATTTAAACTCAGGGCCAGCATCAAATTACTGCTAACATAATAAATCCATAGCATTAACATTATTTCATATGCACAACAGAATACATGATAAATATAAATACACAGACATGAAAAACATAATTAAAACATCATCTGGTACTCATATTGATACTGTGGTAATTCCACCAACCAGGTGCAGGCCTTCCATGAACCTCCCAGCCTTAGACCACACTGCTCATCAAGCTCAGCAGTGGTTCACCCCCGAACTGGGACTAAGCTCCACCCCAAGGAAAGGAATCCTAGGCTAGGTTGAGGATATAGGGAAAAATGCACAGAATGACTGGAAGGATTCTTCCCAGGATGCCTTCTTACGCCCACTACTCACGGACTTTCATTCCCCACATGCTTGTTCCGCCCGAGAGTATACACCTTCATAAGCACAGTCCATCGGTGCTACATCTCCCTCTTTGGGTCTCGGCAATAGGACAGATTAGGAAGTCTCAGAACCCGAAGCTGGTGTTGGACTCTCTCTAGGAGAAACCTCTTCCCAACAACTCTCTCACCTGGAGGGAGTAGCTCGCAGACCTGACAACCTGCCTTTTCCAACAACAATCACCTCCCTCACCTAGAGAGAGGTTACACATAGGCTCAGTACGGACTCACACTAGCCAGTAAGCCACATGGTTCAAGCACTACACAACCACTACAATCCACTGGAACCCATACACGAACACCCTAGGGTAGCAACAAACAGGTGCAACAGCATAACCAGGCTCAGCAAGAACGAGACACTTTATTTTTCTCAATCCGACAACACAGGATAGACTCACACTCTGGTTCTCCAGGATGCATGACAAGTTGTCCACGCAGGGGTCGACTCAAACTTGACGGTTCAGAACAGAAGGGGGTGTACCAGCTTTTCAGAAACAAACATAGGCTTTCCCCGAAATCAACACAGGCTTTTCCCACGGTTTCAGAATTGCACGAGGGTCTCTTGCAAAGGTCAGACAGGCTCCCCCTGTAGATGGTCGATGGAAGAATGGAAAAAGAACCACCATCACAGCTCATCTCAACCATTTTATTTTCATACACCTGGGTTGACAGTTGTCACCCATGAAACTACATGCATTCCATCAACATGCATCCCCTTTGCACATGTTTTCCCCTTGATAGGAACTTAGGATAAAAACATATAATTCACATGTCTTTTGGAATAATATTAAAATATTATTCCCAAGGACTTAAGCCCCTAGGCTCAACACTTAGCCCTTCTTCCCACCTTCTAACCCCTAATCCATTGCCCACTCTGTGGAATATTAGTCCCCTATAACTCATTGATCATAGTCGGTCTACACGCGGTGGTGTTTATATTTTTATTAATGTTCTGCATAGATACATGTACAAAATCAGGCTCGTGGCCTTTAACACTTAGGATCTCTAGCCTAACAATCACATAAGCCTACCATCTTATATAATTTGGCTCACCAGCCTATACAACACAATTAAAATTCATTTCATCAACATGATTTACATCAGGGCTCAGCCTTGGGGACATTACAATCCCCCTCCCCTTATTTCTGCAATGTCCTCAGTGCAACTTTACACTATATCTGCAAGCTTTTCAAAATTTTCAAAAAGATGCGGGTACTCCGCCCGCATAACATCTTCATGCTCCCATGTTGTGTCCTTAGTACCAGGTCCACTGGACCTTTACAAGATTTATGGCTTGATTCCGGAGCTGTTTGTTTTTCCTGTCCAATATGCGCATAGGATGCACTTCCAAGACACCTTCTGGTTCCACCTAAATCACATTCCAATCGATAGCATGATTAGCATCATGTATATATTTCTTAAGCAATGAAACATGAAACACATTATGTACAGTAATAGATGCAGGTAATGCAAGCATGTATGCAACTGGACCAATCCTTTCCAAGATCTCAAATGGCCGACAAAATCTGGCTTCCAACTTGGCGCAACTTCCCAGCTTCAGGGAACTCCTGTTAGTTTTCACTTTCAGGAAAACATGATCACCCACTTTGTATTCTCTGTGGGTTCTGTTCTTATCAACATAACTTTTCTTCCTGACCTGGGAAACTTTCAAATTCTATTTAATTTTTATCATTTGGTCCTCCATTTCCTTGAGCAACTCTGGCCCAATTACTGCTCTATCAGCTGGATTATCCCATCTCACTGGAGTATCACACTTTCTTCCATAAAGTGCTTCAAATGGGATCATTTTAAATGATGCATGATATCCATTATTGTAGGCGAATTTTACCAGGTGCAGGTAGTCTTCCCATCTTGATGGTTTGTCCATCACGTACATTCTCAGCATGTCTTCTATTACTTTGTTCACCTTCTCTGTCTATCCATTAGACTCAGGATGATACACTATACTAAAGTTCAGATTCGTTATGAATCCCTTGAACAGTCCTTTCCAGAAATTTGAGTTTAATTTTGGGTCCCTATCAAACACAATCGTCTTAGGAATTCCGTGCAAGCGTGCCACTTCCCTTAAGAAACTATCAGCAACATCTGCTTCCTTGTGAGTAGTTTTTAGTGGAATAAAATGGGTAGCTTTTGTAAGCTTGTCCACCACCACCATGATCGAATCATGCAACTTGCTCATTCTGGGCAATCCTGTAATAAAATCCATCATCACCACTTCCACTCAGGAATCGATAAAGGCTGCAGCAACCCTGCTGGGTGCCTATGCTCAGCCTTAACTTTCTGGCACTCCATACATTTGGCGATGTATTTAGCAATCTCTCTCTTCATACCCGGCCAAAAGTAATGGATTTTGACTGCTTCCACAGTCTTCTGATATCCAAGGTGTCCAACATAAGTCATGTTATGTATTTCTCTTAGAATATCAAGTTTCAAATCCTGGACATTGGGTATATACACTTTGTTTTTGTACAGAAGTATTCCATAAGCTCCCAAGGTGTAATTTTCCTCTTTCTGCAGTTTCTCACTCTGTTGTAGCTTTGCTACCAAGTCTCTATACTGCAAATCTGCATTTGCATCTTTCGAAATTCTATCCTTAATATCAGTCATGTACATGCTAATGGTTGAAGCATGTAAGTTGTGCACCTTTCTGCTGAGTGCATCAGCCACCTTGTTATCCTTCCCTTTGATATGCTTGATATCAAAGTCGTATTCACACAGAAATTCCAGCCACCTACTTTGTCTAGCATTTAAGGTTGGTTGATCAAACAGATATTTCAGACCGTTGTGGTCTGTTCTCAATTCGAATCTCCTACCCATGAGGTAATGTCTCCATTTCCTCAGAGCATGAACGATTGCTGCCAACTCCAAATCGTGAGTGGAATAATTATTTTCATGCTCCTTCAGCTTCCTAGACTCATAACAGATTACAAATCCATTATGGATGAGAACTCCTCCCAACCCTTCTTTACACGCATCTATGCACACCACGAAATCCACATTTGGATCTGCAATTCTCAATATTGGAGCGCTGGTTAACAGTTGTTTCAATCGCTGGAAACTCTTCTCACACTCTTCATTCCACTGAAACTTTTTCTCCTTCCTTTGCAAGGAAGTGATAGGGTGAGCTATCTTTGAGAAGCCTGCTATAAACCTTCTATAATATCTCGCTAGACCCATAAAGGATCTAACTTCCACCACATTCCTTGGTGCTGACCACTCCCTGATGGCCTCATCCTTGATTCTTACCTGGTGATATCCCGATATGAGATCTATCTTCGAAAATATTTTCGCACCTTTCAACTGATCGAAAAGATCATCAATCCTCAACAGAGGATACTTGTTCTTGACAGTTACTTTGTTCAACTGTCTGAAATCAATGCACAGCCTCATCGTTCCGTCCTTATTTTCACGAACAGGACCGGGGCACCCCAAGGTGATACACTAGGGTGAATGTACCCCTTCTTTAGAATCTCTTCAAGCTGTAATTGCAACTCTTTCAGCTCTGGCGTACTCATTCTATAAGGAGCTTTTGAAACTGGAGCTACTCCAGGCATCAAATTTATAGAAAAATCGATCTCTCTCTTCGAAGGTAGTCCAGGTACTTCCTGGAATACATCCTCAAACACAGTAAGAACCTCATGATCTCCAATATTTGAGACTTCATCTCTGGATGCTTCCTCCACACGGGCTACAAATAATTGACAACCTTTCCTGTAGCACTTCTTTAGTTGCATGGCTGATATTTCTCTAACAACCACAGCTCTGGGAATTCCTTGGACTATTTTCTGATTCCCCTCCTCATCTAGGCATGTAAACTTCTTGTTACGATAGTCCAGGAGGGCATGGTGCTGGTCCAACTAGTCCATCCCAATTAAGTAGTCATAAGAGCCTAAAGGAAGAATATTCAATTCAGCCTTAGTGCTCAATCCTTTCATGTCCACAGGATAGGACTTAATCAACTCAGTGACTTTCCTCTTGGTTCTTATAGCCAACTTCACTAACCAATACTTTTCATGTTTTCTTCTTGATAAATGCAAACTTTCCACCACCCTAGGATCTACATAACTATGGCTAGCCCCTGAATCAATTAAAATAATAAATGGTCGGGTGTTAATCATACCTTCCACTTCAATCATGTACGATTGAAATTTAACTTGCTTGTTATCCAGGGTTGCGTATATCCTTGGCATTCTACTGCCCATGTCCTCCATGGTTTCATCTTGCTTAACAGTATGGACAGTTCTTGCTTTTCCATTTTTATGGGGACAATCTCTGTACTTGTGGTTCCCTTTACAGCCCCAACACTGAATGGGTGTCTGTCTCTGCCTTTGTTCCCCCACTTCAGCCATTCTCGGCTCTCTAAATGATGGTTGTCCCTGGAGACTGTTTATGAAAAAGGGAGGTTTGTTTCCCTTCTGCCTCTATTCCTTCTTAAACTTCTTCTGGTCATCCCAAGCCTTCTGAAAGGTAGGAATTTCTCTTTGTTGTTCATATAAGCATTTAGCCCTTCTTATTGTTTCTTCCATAGTCTTAGGATCATCATCCTGAATCTTATCACCAATGGAAGGTGGAAGTCCACTCAGATACCTCTGAATCTTGACAACCTCATCTTTGATGAATGGAACATACTTCAGTAGTTCCAAGAAAATTTGTTCGTATTCATCAATGGTCATGTTGCCTAGCTTGAGTTCGAAGAAATCCTTCATCTTTTTGTCATAGTATCTTTTAGTCAGGTATTTCTTCTCGAAATACCTCTTGAACTCCTTCCAAGTGATATCTTTATCTCTGATGTGATGCACCTGCACAAACTGATCCCACCACATGGATGATTTTCCTTTCGGTTCATACATCACAATTCTTCCTTTTGCATGAGCGAAATAATTCTGCAATTGGAAATATTTCCTCATGCTAAGAAACCATGTTTCGGAATATTCCTCCTTATGTTCTCCATCAAATGTAGGAGGCTTAATCTTGTTCATCTCCCCTTTCAATTCATCGACTCCATATCTTCAGTGTTTTCTAGTAGGGGATGGGCTTGAACTATTGTGTGCTTCCTTGTCGGAATGCTTTGGGGAGTGACGGTAATGTTTTCTACCACTCCTCAATCTTCTTCTCCTCTTAGGGGTCCTGACACTTCTTGATTTGCTTCTATCACTCTCTTTTTCCAATTTCCTTTCTATTCTTTCCAGGCTCTTCAACATCTTTAAGTTGAATTCACCATGTTGATCCCTAACCCTCATGAGCTTTCGGCTATCAGCTTGGTGAGCCTGGGCATATTTCTGCAATCTTTCTATGCGTTTCATCATATGTCCTTCCTTATCCAATTCTCTTCTGTGCCCATTGGAGTTCGATCCTTTGACTTCTAGGTTGACATCCCTTCCTTCTCTTTCGCTCTCTAAAATGGAGGCAATCCGCACCTCTTCCATTTCTATACTCGGTGTAGATTCACGGATGTCCTGGAACTCATTGAACTCTACACACATAATGTGAAATCAACCGAAGTTTGTCAGGGCCTTAAACCTTCAAGAAAACTTACAACATTCATACACCAATGTGAACAAGAAAAACATTTCGATTCCATTAATTTTTCTGAGCTCTGTTCAGCTCTGCAAAATTTCCGGACTTCGGAACTTTGGGGTCTCGGTCCACGAAGATCCAATAGTTAAATCCTCGGTGGTTCTTTTGTCTTCGAAAATTTCAAGAATTTGGCACTTTGGGTTTTCGGGTGATTGCTCCCTCTTTCTCCCTACCCTCGTAACCAAAGGCACCTTTCGCAACTCATGATCTCACGAGTTCGTGAGTCAAAGACCCTCGACTCCTCTTCCTCCAAACGCCAATACCTGAGATGTGATATGGGTATGGATCCCTCCTCGCTAGTGCCTACTACATATAACCGTAGGCTAGGGATAAGTGCTAGCACCTCTCGCAACTCACAACTTCATGAGTTGGAGTGTTGAGCCCTCATGTTCCTCCTTTGCGAATCTTGAAATCTCGATTTACTTTACCCTCCAGGCCCGCATAGCACAATTGTCTCCACATACACACTGGCAAGTGGCACCCTCAGGAGGGTCCATGTCACCTTCAACGATGTCATCGGGTCCCACCACTCTCACTTTTCTTTTCAACCCACTAGCATGTGGTACACACCCATGTTTCCATGTCCATACCAAGAGAAATCCAACGGTTAGACTTCTTCTCAGATCTACGATGCATATCTTTTCGGCATTTTCGAGGGACCCACACAAAGTCGCCCATTCCGGACCCCCCCCCCCTTATTAAAGGTAGAACGTCGATGGGGGTCTGGAATGGAACACTGACCGTATATCTGGGTGCGCAAATTCTGGTCGCCCAAATTTGCTTGCTGCTTAATACTCCTATGCAACTCCAAAGGGTTTAAACCTTGTGCACGTTCTCCAGATCTGACGGTTGTTAGGGTTCTCCTTTCCTCCCAAAAATATCCAACGGCTCCAACACTTCATGCGTTGAGCTCTCTCTCTCTGTGGACATATACCACAGTGACTGCAGGTTCTATAATACCACTACACCTCCTGAGCTTTGTAACACAACCAAGTGAGTCCTTGGCACTCAGGAACATTCACAGGTCCAAAAATCGATTCTTCCAAACACGATTCCCACCTGAACTTCGGGTCCAATGACCACTTATCTAGCCCATTCATGCTTAGTGTTGAAAACCATGGCTCTGATACCATATTGTAACGCCCCCTTCCACTTTTGGGCAGGTGCTACTTCGCAGAATAACAATATCATACTTAATTACAGTCAATAGAGAACTACTGACAACATTCCATAATTAATGGGAATAACATGCATTTTAAACAAATGAAATACATTTAAACTCAGGGTCAACATCAAATTATTGCTAACATAATAAATCCATGGAATTAACATTATTTCATATGCACAACAAAATACATGATAAATATAAATACATAGACATGCAAAACATAATTAAAACATCATCTGGTACTCATCTTGATTCCACCAACTAGGTGAAGGCCTTCCATGAACCTCCCAGCCTTAGACCACACTGCTCATCAAACTCAACAGTGGTTCACCCCCGAGCTGGGACTAAGCTCCACCCCAAGGAAAGGAATCCTAGGCTAGGTTGAGGATACATGGAAAAATGCAAAGAATGACTGGAAGGATTCTTCTCAGGATGCCTTCTTATGCCCACTACTCACGGACTCTCATTCCCCACATGCTTGTTCCGCCCGGGAGTATACACCTTCACAAGCACAGTCCATCGGTGCTACACCTCCCTCTCTGGGTCTTAGAAATAGGCTGGATCAGGAAGTCTTAGAGCTCGAAGCTGGTGTTGGACTCTCTCTGGGATAAACCTCTTCCCAACAACTCTCTCACCTGGAGCGAGTTGCTTGCATGCCTGACAACCTGCCTTTTCCAACAACAATCACCTCCCTCACCTGGAGAGAGGTTACACACAAGTTCAGCACGGAATCACATTGGCCAGTAAGCCACACAGTTCAAGCACTACACAACCACTACAATCCACTGGAACCCATACATGAACACCCCAGGGTAGCAACAGATAGGCACAACAACGTAACCAAGCTCAGCAAGAACATGACACTTTTGTTTTCTCAATCCGGCAACATAGGATAGACTCATGCTCTGGTTCTTCAGGATGCATGACAAGTTGTCCACGCAGGGGTTGACTCAGACTCGACGATTCAGAACAGAAGGGGGTGTACCATCTTTTCAGAAACAAACACAGGCTTTCCACGAAATCAACACAAGTTTTTCCCATGGTTTCAGAATTGCACGAGCATCTCTTGTAGAGGTCAGATGGGCTCCCCCTTTAGACGGTCGATGGTGGAATGGGAAAAGAACCCCCATCATGGCTCATCTCGACCATTTTATTTGCATGCACCTGGGTTGAAACTTGTCACCCATGAAACTGCATGCGTTCCATCAGCATGCATCCCCTTTGCACATGTTTTCCCCTTGCCAAGAACTTAGGATAAAAACATATAATTCACATGTCTTTTGGAATAATATTAAAATATTATTCCCAAGGACTTAATCCCCTAGGCTCAACACTTATCCCCTCTTTCCACCTTCTAGCCCCTAATCCCTTGCCCACTCTGTGGAAGCTTAGTCCCCCATCACTCATTCATCGTGGTCGGTCTGCATGCGGCGGTGTTTATATTTTTATTAATGTTCTGCATAGATACATGTACAAAATCAGGCTCTTGACCTTCAACACTTAGGCTCTCTGGCCTAACAATCACATAAGCCTACCATCTTATATAACTTGGCTCACCCGCCTAACAACACAATTACAATTCATTTCATCAACATGATTTACATCAGGGCTCGGCCTTGGGGACATTACAGGTTACATCAGACCAAGTGTTCCCCCATGGGGAGAACCAATCATATTTGTAAAGAAGAATGATAACACCTTAAGGTTATGCATAAATTATCGATAGTTGAACAAGATGACCATCAAGAACAAGTACCCTTTTCCTATAATAGATGATTTATTTTATCAACTCAGAGGGGCTGCAATTTTCTCAAAAATAGATTTAATATTGGGATATCATCAAGTTAGGATTAAGGACGAAGATATCCACAAGATGGCCTTTAGGAAAAGGTATGGACACTATGATTTTCTTGTGGTGTTTTTTGTACTTACAAATGCACCAACTACATTCATGTGTTTAATGAATAGTGTGCTCAACAAGTACTTAGACAAGTTCGTATTAGTGTTTGTGGACGACATTTTGGTGTTTTCCAAAAATTGAGAGGAGAATGGAGAATATCTCAAAATGATGTTACAGGTGTTAAGAGAGAACCAACTATATGCCAAATTCAACAAGTGTGGTTTCTTTAAAAATGAAATCCAGTATCTAGGCCATGTAATCTCAGCCAAAGGAGTTGTAGTAGACCCTACAAATATCAAAGCAATCATGGATTGGCCAACCCCTAGAAATGTGAAGGAAGTGAGATCCTTCATGGGATTGTTTGGATATTATAGAATATTTATCAAAGGATTCTCCAAGATCAAAATTCCTATTACGTCACTACAAAGGAAGGGAAAGAGATTTGTGTGGTCACCAGAATGCAAAGATAGTTTCTGACAATTGAAACAATCGTTGACCAATGCCCCTATTTCAAGGATTGCAAACCTAGAAAAAGACTTCTTGGTTTGCGCATATGCTTGCAAGGAGTGACTCAGAGGAATCCTCATGTAATAAGGACAAGCGATTTGTTATGAATCACAAAAGTTGAAAAAACATGAGAAGAGGTGTGCTACTCATGACCTAGAACTTTCTGCAATTGCACATGCAATGAATATGTGGAGGCATTACCTTCTCGAGAGGATATTTATCCTCATTAATGACCATTGTGGTTTGAATTATTTGTTTGACTAGCCAAGTTTGAATGCTAGACATGCCAGGTGGATGGCATTGATCAGTGAGTTTGGCTTTGAAATCAAGCACATAAAAGGAAAAGAGAACAAAGTAGCTGACATGCTCAGCCGAAGCATTCAAACAATAAACTTAACAACAATAAGTGTAGGAGAGTCTAACATTCGATAGAGAATTAAGACCATCTTGTCAAAAGATGAGTTCTTCAATCTAGTGAGGGAAAAGTTGCAGCAATAACCTAAGGAAAATAGGTACAAAGGATATCATTTGAGGTATGATAACCTGTTGATGTACAATAAGAGGCTATATGTCCCTGATTCAATAGACCTGAGGTAATTTTTTATGGATGAGTTCCATAGGAGGCCATACGTTGATCATACTAGTTATTAAAAAATGGTGAGAACAGTTAGGAAACTATATTATTGGCCTAATATGAAGCAAGAAATTGCTCATTATATCTCAAAGTGTTTACAGTGAAAACAAGTGAAGGTCGAGCATCGACACCCTGTAGGACTATTTCAAGCCATACAGATACTAGAGTGGAAATGGGAAGTGATTTCCATGGATTTTATCAGGGGTTTTCCAAAGAAATTCAAACAACATAATGCAATCATGGTTATAGTGGATAAGTCGAGAAAAGAATCTCATTTTATTCCCATAAAGTCTACTTTTAAAGCCATAGACATTGCCAATGTTTTCATGAAAGAGATATTCAAGTTGCATAGTTTTCCTAAAATCATAATTTCAGAAAGAGATACCAAGTTCATGTCAAATTTATGGAGAAGCTTGTTTGCAGGTTTAGAGACACAGTGGGTGTTTAGTATAGCCTACCATCCTCAAACCGATGGTCAGACAGAAAGGGTGAAAAAAGTACTAGAGGATACGCTATGAATGCATGTTATGCATAAACCCAAGCAGTGGGAAGAATATCAACCTTTGGTAGAATTTGCGTACAACAATGGTTATCAAGAATCATTGAAGATGAGCCCATTTGAGGCTCTATATGGTAGTAAGTACCAGTCAAAAAAGTTACACTTGGACCTGAATTACTGAAGGAAATGGAGTAAGCCATGGTTCAAACAAGGAAGAATATGAAAATTTCCCAAGATAGACAAAAGATCTATGTTGATAGCAAGAGAACCCCCCAAGAGTTCAAAATAGGAGACCATGTGTATCTCCGGGTGAAACTCAAGAGAAGTTTCCTGAAAGTGGGGATGTGTGCTAAGTTGGATCCCCAATATTTTGGACCATTTGAAATCCTAGAGAGAATAGGACCAGTAGCATACATACTTACTTTACCACCTACTATTATAGCACACAATGTATTCCATGTGTCCATGTTAAATAAATATGTAAATGATTCTAATCACATTATTGATTGCAATGTAATACATGTGGAACCAAAAGGAGAATTCCAGCTAGATCCCTAATGCATCCTGGACAGGAAAGAAATAATGCTCCAGAACCGAGCCATCGCGTAGGTCAAGGTGCAATATATCACTTTGGAGTTGATGAAGCTACATGGGATATGGAAGATGCAATGAGATTGGCATACCCATTTTTTTTATTGTATAATTGTAAAAAGCATGGTGTTTTAAACACCAAGGACAATGTTTCATTAAGGGGGAGGGGAATATAACACCCTGTTTTCTCCCAAGATTGTAATTATGCACAAACTTCATATGTTAATAATATGAGGCATGTAATTGTGTTTTTATTTAATATAAACACCAAATTGTTGACTGAGAGGGAGAAAAATTGATAAGTATTGGTTATGATACACTAGAGGAAATTGATGAAGTAAAGGACTAATGGGATGTTTGAGTGAAATGGAGATGAGATGCATCAGTGAAGAAAATAGGAAATGTGCAAAACAAACTTATCTATGCTTACAAACATGATGATTTCACCACCAACACACCAAATTGACGGAAGAGACCACGTGAAAATTAAAGTGAAGGTCATAAAGGTGGTTAGGTAGTAATGACTGAGACAATTGGCCCATACATAGAAAGAATGGTCAATTGAATGACTGACATGAACGAACCACAAACCACCCCTTTGGATTGAAAAGGGTGGACTGTAGGTTACATATACAAGACTCAACAATCAACTTGGGGGGATGGAGAACAAGGGAAGATAAGGAAGAACAAAATGTGCACAGGATGCAAAGATGGAAAAACTTAGATGCATAGAGAAGATAAAAAGGCTCAGAGATGAACAATAGAGCGTTGAAGCGCAGATGCATTGATTAAGAAAGAAAAGGATAGCTTTCTATAAGAAAATAAGAAGCTTGTCCAAGATGATGATGATCACCCTAAACAGAGATGACCCGGATTCCCGAACTAGAGCAATAGTGGGATATAGCTTGGTGCTTACTGGATAAAAAATGACACCAGTAAGGGGAGGTCACCGAGGGACTATTAATAAGAGAAGGAACTCCATGTGCGGAGGAAATCAAGTTGAGAAACCACTTGATAAACCTGTAGAGACCAAGATCTCAATGGTAAGTGGAAACTTCCACCATGTTAGAGGAATAAGGAGAGTAACCTTCTAAGATCATCGCAGAATTCGAGCCCTACTAATTCAATTTCCTTGGTGGTATCTTGGCTTGGAATGGGGGTGGCGTGTTGTAGGAAGTGACTCTACACCAAGGCCTAAGGTTGGGAGGAAAGGATTCCTTTATCATATAAGTGTTCATTTGTATTGAACTGATTGTGAATGATCATGAATAGGGCAATTGTGTGTTAGTACATATGAGTGTTTAAATCCAAGAGACTATTTGTATACTTAACCTATGTCTTGAATGCAGTAATATGAGCTATGTTGTGATGTATACTAACACTTGGTTAAATCGTAAAAATGAATGAATGCAAACTACTACTAGCTTGAATACCCTATATGTTCCTTGTTGATATTATGGTAGTTGCGGGAGGTATTAACCTCCATGTGTAACCTGACAAGAATAGAATATTCCAGGAAGCAAGAAGAACCCTAAAGCATTGGATATAACCCTAGAAGACAAGTCAGCTAAAGAAAATAATTTAATATTGAGTCTTTAGCCTCTAGAAAGAGAAGTCGGCCCAGACAACTAAGAAAGAGAAATATAAATATAGGATGCCAAAGCTCATTTGTACACACACAACTCACAACTGTATAAATCTAGTGCGCATTGCAGAAATTTAGTAAGTGCATAATTATGGAGAGTAGTTGCAGCTGCAGCTACTACAACTTGTATTTTTTTTTTTTAGGCTTGGACTTTCTCTTGGTTATGGTTTGGAATTTCTACCTTGTACGGTAGCTCTGGAGAGAGGTACGCTACATTGATTGGCTATTAGGCCTATGGTTTGCTTCCATAATTATTCTCTGTCAAGGTTAAGGTGCTCAGGGGTGGCTTCGACCTATGGTTGGGTGACAATATTGCTATATTGTCTAAGCTTAAACGATCACACCTACTTTTCTAACAGGTTATGGGCCCACACTATCTTCATACAGTTTAACTGTTAGAAGATAGATTGGAAGGATTTTCTCACTTACAGTTGCAGTTGCAGTCAAAGTTTTGTTGTAGCAACAAAACCCTAACCATCTTGTTGATGCACCTTAAGTGAAGAGATTGAACTAATTTATGGATAGCCTAGTGCACCCTAACCTAGCGCACCTCTTGGTACTCTCGGCAAGATAAGACGTCAAGTTTGAGTTTTTGGTCAAAGTCAAAGGTTGACCAAGTCTAAGAAGTCATGACTTACTCTATGAAATCGAAAAACAAGTTAGAAGGGGCTTCTAAATTCAGAGCATGGAAGACAATGATTGACCTCATCCTTGAAAACAATTAAGTGTTGGATATTGTGAAAGGAAAGATCATGGAACCACAGTTTGAAGAAGGAAAAGAGAAGGAACCTCAGAATGTGGAAATTTTGAAGAAGTTCAAGGAAAATGAAATCAATGCCATGAGTATCATAGTGGACTCTGTAAAATACGACTTGATATTCTACATCTCTCATCTTGACTCATCTAATAAGATGTACGATGCCCTAACTAACCTCTTCTCAGTCAAAAAATTGGACAAGTAATGAGTCTGAAGAATGAGCTCTGTGACATGAAAATGAATGATGATGAAAACATAACATCATACCTTGTGAGAATCTCAGTTAAGAGATCAACTACAAGGTATTGAAGAAATCATTTCAGAGAAGGAACTGGTAAATATAGTACTCAATGGCCCTCCCAAGACATGGGATGCATTTTCCGCAATCATGAACACAAGAAAGGAGTATCCCACATTTGAAGAACTTCGAACTTTCTGTGCACAAGAAGAATCAAGGATTAGCTCAAAAGAGAAAATCCAAAGGAAAGATGATGAATAACACCTATGGAAGAATAACAAGATAAGGATTACTATTACGATGATTACTCATCAATTAATGTATCTAAAAAAATGAAGTATGTTGACAATCCTAGGTAAAAATTCCTGTGGAATCTATTATATAAGTAACAACTGCCAGATAAGCTGAAATCAGAATCAAACTTGAAGAGACCCATAAGAAGTCAAAAAGAAAGAAGTTAGCAATTAAGAGGAAATTAGAAAAAGACTTGTGACACTTTGCAGAAGGCAATAAGGATGCATATAGAAGCATGGACTCTCTTAGATAAAGGGAGATTATTATAGAATTCTAAAAAGAAGAGAATGAATTCATACATGAAACAAGGATTAGGAGGGAGATAATCCTAAATGATATGATCTATTGAGGATTATGAAGTATATGTCCATGTTCCCATTGAAAGTAGTAGCCATGATAAGCAACACACATTCAGAAGAAGTCTTCTTCGAAAATAAGCCTTAAAGTGTCCTTTATTTTCCATCTACATCGATGATCCTATGATGAAAGGAAGAATTTGGAATCTTCAGGGCATGAAATCTATAGAATACTCCATGGACCTAAGAGCTAAAGAGAAACATGAGGAAGAACATAAAGATTCCAAGAAATAAATAAAATCCAGAACAACCAGCTATTATACCAAGAATCACAAGACTACCAGCTTGGTTTGAACCCACTAGAAGCAATCAAGCAGAATAAATGGAAGTTATGATAAAGAACAATGTATGTAATAAAATGTGAAAAATACTTTTGAATGGAAGCATTGCGAGATTCATAGGTTCTTCTAAAAGGAGGGAGAAAACTATAACGACAGCTCACCAGTATCCATGGATTGGAATTTACGTGTAAAAGATTGTCCTTCCCAAATAAAGCAAGTGAGAAAGAAGCTTATACTAGAAAGAGACCCATGTATGCATATATAAGAAGACCTTGTATGGATTCAAACAACCTGATGCAAAGTATCTCATATACAACAGAAGCGTGGTGAAAACTTTCTATAACATAGATAGCATATCAAAATAGTTACTCAGAAGTATAAGATGATGGATTTCTAATCCATGGAAAACTCTCACAATGATAGAAGAAGTGATACTTGGATATGTTTCAGTTTGATCTTTTCCACAATGTCATGAGCTAGCAGGAAACATAAGTGTTGAACTCGACCATGATATATTGTAATGATCAGAGCTATATGAATCCTTCAGAGAAAACTAGTGTTCCATGAAAGAATGAAGTACATTGAGATCAAGAATTATATTCTCCGTGATGAAGTCCAGAAAAGAGAAGTGATTCTCCAATAAATATCCACAGATGAGTAGATAGCAGATATTTTGGTAAATCCACTATCCAAGATGAAAATTTTGTGTACTTAAGAAACAAGTTGGGGCTTGTGGAGACAACTTCCTTATTGAAAAAGGAAGAGATTACTCCCAGGTTGGGAAGGAGCACTGATGTGTTATTGATTTATGGACAATCATTTTTCAGTTTGAAAAATGGTCCAGGATGAGAATTTACTTTACAATTCAGAAAGTGGTTTGAGATTTCTGACGAATAGGCATTTTCTAGTTTGGAAAATGGTTCAGTTCGGACAATCATTTTCGTAATGAAAATGGTTCTATATATTGTTTATGTACCATAGAAAATGATTCCCCTTGTCGCTAGTGTGGGAGAATGGTCTAGGACAATCATTCTTATTGGAAGTCATTCTAAGTAGTGGTCAATAAGAATGGTCTGCCTTGTCGGGCAATCCTTCTTTTGAAGTTCACAATTGTGAACATTTTCGAAGAATGGTATGTTTTGGAGGTTGGTGTAGGAAAATCATTTCCTCAAGAAATGGTCAAGACAATCACTCCCTAGGGCAGAATCATTATCTCTAGGTTGCACTATGATTAGTGCCGGAAGAATGTCCCAGTTAGGTAAATGGTCCAGGTTCAGAAATCAAGGACAGACATTCCCTAGGGAAGACTCATTTTCTCCAGGTTACACTATGATTAGTGCCAGAGGAATGGCCCAGTTAGGTGAATGGTATAGGCTCTGAAATCAAGGACAATTATTCTTTTATTCTTGAGAAGAATAGTCCAAATAGCCCATGGTTGATGATTTACCTTATGAGGGCATATGCTCTTCCATATCTCACAAATTTGAGTGGAATAATTTCCCAGATGACTTAGTTTGTATAATGATATTGTTATACAGGTTGATATCAGATGACATGATCACTATGGAGACTGTATGTCTCTGGACAATAGTTGTATTCCACTGTGTTAAATGTGTTCCACTATTTGTGACTACGTGTCACTTATCAAGTAGCCATGTGCTACTTGGTGTGGTTGTGTACCACTCGATAGTTGTTGTGTACTACTATGGATAGACACAGTTGTGTTCTATTGAATGAAATTGTTCTGATTGCCATGAAGACTATCAGTAGTGTTGAAAATTATTACCAGCTATATGGATAGTCAATGTATGGTCCAGGACAATTATTCTTCTAGGACGTATGTTCGGATTAGAGGAATAGTCCTTGTATCCCATGGTGTGGCTTCCAACATCTGTTGGAACATTTATTCTTCTAGGACATATGTCCGGATTAGAAGAGTAGTTCTTGTATCACTATGTGGAGTGAGTGACTTATTCAACATCATTACTCAGATGGAGTATGTCTTAAAGAGATGATGTATTTGATGTTGTCGGATGATACTAATAGTGATGATGGTGCTCGGGATTTTATCATGAGATAGTCTGAGTGGCTATGATGATGCTACCGAGTGAATGATATGTTTGTGTTCAAGACCATTTCCTTCAATACCTCCCTAGCTAGAAGGGAGTGTTGATATTATGGTAGTTGCGGGAGGTATTAACCTCCACGTGTAACCCTGAAAAGAATAGAATATTCTGGGAAGCAAGAAGAAACCCTAAATCATTGGATATAACCCTAGAAGACAAGTCGGCTAAAGAAAATAATTTAATATTGATTCTTTAGCCTCCATAATGAGAAGTAGGCCCAGACAGCTAAGAAAGAGAAATATAAATACATGATGCCAGAGCTCAATTGTACACACACAACTCACAACTGCAGAAATCTAGTGCACAATGTAGAAATTTAGTAAGTGCGCAAGTCTGGAGAGTAGTTGCAGTTGCAGCTACTAAAACCTGTATTTTTGGTTTTAGGCTTGGACTTTCTCTTGGTTATGGTTTGGACTTTCATCCTTGTGCACTAGATCTGGAGAGAGGTACACTACATTGATTGGCTATTAGGCCTAGGTTTTTCTTCCAAAATTATTCTATGCCAAGGTTAAGGTGCTCGGGGGTGGCTTAGGCCTATGGTTGGGTGACAATATTGTTATATTGTCTACGGTTAAACAAGCACACCTAATTTTATAATATTATCTATGTAGAGATATTGTAACTCATGCGAGGCCTTAGCCTTAAGTTCAATAGTTAGTAGAATCTCAAGACCATCTTAAGTCCTCGAAAATCAGAAACCAAAGTCTTGGAGGACTCAGAAAATGGATAAGTCCTTAGAGTGGACAATTATGACTCTATAAACCCTGTGTTAGTCATTGAAGGACCACAAAAAATTATCTGAAGAGATCGTAACCATTGATTGGTGGGAATTCAAAGTCGTTGTGTCCGAGATACCCCTCAGACGTTGTGGAAAGGACTCTGAAACAAACATGTCGGAGTGAGACCTTTGGAAGAAAATCTCATGTACCATGAGAATAAATCCGAAGAAAAGGCCACAAATTCCATCTAGTATGGACCATATATCTGGAAGCAGGAGGGATGAATTCCTAGTCATTGATCATTATGGGTCCCGCAAGTAAGTCAGAAGGGTGAGATTTGATGCGGAACATCAATGCAAAGACGTGTGTCAGTGGTTGATTAGGTGGATAGATTGAGCACAAATCTATTTGGCTCAACATTGACTACTTTCAGAGTATGACCTTGATGGATTCAGAGAAATCCTATGATGGTATAGAAGTGAAATTCTGATGGAGGGGAGATATCAACCATAGGTTAGAAAATGGAGAGATGACACGATAGCCATCCATTTGTTGTGAGCCCTGTCTAAGTTAACAGAACTAAGTTATAACTTCATGGCTAACATGGATTTCCAGTGGGGCAGCTAGAGTGAGTTTAGAGTGACAGGTGTCACTTACCCATAAGTGGATGAGTCGAGTGGGGTCAACCTAGCGGGAGAACCTTAGGCTTTGAATCAATCTCAACCATCTATCGGGAGATTGCAACTTACACTCATGACTGTAAATTAAGTAGAATGGTATATTCCTCGATACCCTGGCTTCATTGTAAGGACATTGCTCGAGCCATTGTAACTCCGAACAAATGGCATAAAAAGGGAATAGTATTCGATACCATAGCCATCAGAGGTGAGATTTGAGAGTACTAGAAAAGAGTCTAAGCGATAACTTTGATGGTCCTGCATGGAGCGAAATCTCTTGGTGGAAGAATTTTACTAGCACTATGTTGGTGCAACATAGTATTCATGTCATATGATGAGTGTTTCGAGGTGTCACGTGGACGCCACATGTCAAGGGTATATAGATAGAAGACCAAGGAACCTTGTAAAGGCCATAACTTTCGAACTAGGACTCAGTTTTGAGTGAAATTTCCACTGTCGGAAAGCTCTTAATGAACAGAAGTTGTTGATGCTAAAAGAAAAGAGGGGATTGAGATAGCTGAGAAAAATGATAATGTATATAACCCATCCCTTAAAAGGACACTTAGGGGTTGGGTGTGTTACAATAGCCTGAGTGGGCCTAATGGTTAAGAACATGTGTTTCCTCCTGAGAGGTCAAAAGTTCAAATCTAGAGGGGGTTAGGGTAGGTATACCTTCATAGACTTTACCAGTCAAATTGTTGGGTAGAGGGTGTCTCTTTTCCCACAAACAAGGGGGTCTCATACACCAATTTTGTGTGGTTTGGTCGTGACCTTAAAAATATATTATTATTATTATTATTATAATAAATTGACAAAATTAGGGTTAGGGTTTCAGATCAGGGTTAAGGTTATTAGAGTTTCAATTTAATTAAGAACTCCATATATACCACATTTTCCACCTTTCTTTATATTTCATATGTGCCATTCGGTTAATTGTATAGGAATAAAACTTTGTCGCTTGTCAAAAAAAACTCATAAAGAAACCATATAAGATAACATTTCTGGTGGATGATTTCCTTCTTAACATAATGTCAAAAAATAGGTTATTGCAAGAGTGGGAACTGTAACACAATATTCTAATGGTTGATTTCCCTCTTACCCTAATTTCAAAAAACAGGTGATTGAGAGATTGGGGACTAATGCCACGCCAATCTCTGCCAATTCTCTGTACAATAGTATTTAAATAAATATGGTACTCTAGTTAACCAGAGGAAAGAATACCTTATCATTCATTAGCAGTAACCAAAGAAAACAATACCTTAACATTCATTAGCAATCTAGAAATAGGGAGAATACTTAACCTTGAATTTATGATTCATTTTCTCTTTGTTGTGAAAGGATAACAATTTCCATGGATTAGTATATATTAATTAATTTTCGAAAATAGTCAAACTGTATTCGCTTCTCCCATGAATAGGAATACAAAGTCATACATATTATTGAAGTTGATCATTAGCAAACTTATCGAATTCATGTAACCACTAATTGTCTTACTTGAATAATTATATATATAAATATGTGAAGCTCTTAAGCTCAATCTCAAATCATGGAAGCATATTGTTGCATCAAAATCATGAAACTAAAAGTTCCATTAATTGTATTAGGGTAAGGTAATAAGTAATTGACCATAAATCAATTTAGGCACTCATCATAATTTATTTCCAATCATTGCTCCTTTAATGTTTTAAGGATCTCACTCAAAACTTCAAAAATTCCTCAAACTCAGTGTTCCTTCAAGATTTTAAGGATTTCACTCAAAACATCGAAAAATACTCAATCTCATTGTTCCTTTAAGGTTTAAGGGTCTCTTTCAAAACTTCTAAAACTCCTGAGATCAAAGAAAATTTAAATATTTTATTCAAAATAAAACTCCTAAGATCAGTCAAAATTTAAATGTTTTATTCTGCAATTTTGAATAATCCTCATGATACACTCCACCCTGGTACTTTCTATTACCGAAAGAAGTCCTTTGCATACTTGTAAATTTATAATAACTCTTTTATTTCATGGGATATGATTAAAACCCCACCCCACATGGTGTTATCACATGAACTTGTCAGAGTCCTGTGGGTTTGTGGTTTCTACCTAAGTCTGTAATTTTTCCATGTCTCTCTCCTTTTCGCAGACCAAGTCTTAAATTTTTCCCTTTGAATGGTAAAATTGGTTTTGTTCACCCATTTTTGTTTAAAATACCTGGTTTTCCTTAATGTCTTACCTGAAAAAGTCTCGGCCCGAAACCTTTCTGTTTTCCTCTAAAGATAAACACCCATCTCTTTTTGTTTCAATCACTAATCCTGTTGTTTTCCCAAGCCACTATCTAGTTGTCCAAGTCTTTGTTTACATAGGCTACAACCACGGGTTGAAAGCACGACACTCAGAGTGGTCTGTTTTGGACCTGAAACAAGCAAAAAGGCAGGTTCAATTTTCAATGGTGGAAATTCCATGTGGAGTTCATATTAGCGGCTCACGAGCGTTTGAAATCTTAAAAGTTGTGCAAAGTATAGCGTCAGAGAAAAAGGCCCGAAGAGAGCATAAGTCGTTTATCTTTAAAGGGACAGGTGGAAGTTGATCCAAGTGTTCGGGGAAATTAGCTTCGGAAGTTTTAAAGTGAGAAGTGTGTGGAATTCCCAAACTGCTAAATCCTGAACTCCCGAAATAATCTGAGCCATCAAAAGCTAAGGACGCGTGGAGGCAGATCCCTCGCTTCAGAGTTCAGTGCTCTGGAGAATTGTGGGAGTTAAACATTGCAAATTCCCTAAGTGCTCGAAGTCCTGAAGGCCCGACGTGAATCTGAGCCATTGATCAACAAGAGCCATGTGTCGTTAGATCCATAGCTGCGGGCAAAAGCGCATGGAGGAAGACGAGGTTTGAGATTTGTTTTTCCCAGAGGCCTGAAGTGGATCTTGGTCATCCAAATCCAGGAGCCACGCGTCATCAAATCCTTAGCTCTATAGGTTTTGCTTGGGAAAAATATAATTTGAATTTTGAAAGGTCTGAAGCACGAACCGCGAAGCAGACCTCGACCATCGATTTGAAAAGGGAAGATCTGATCCGTCAATCTAAAAGGTGCCAGAAATGGGTCATTGATCAGGAAGCCTCATCTTCGATGAAAACATCAATGGTTGCGCTCCATTGTGGGGTTAGAAGGTGCGCACGTTTTTAAATTTTCAAGGTCGGGCCACAATTGAAACCATGGTTTTTAGAAAGGGACACGTGGCGGTTCCTGGTGAATTGCGGGGACAAAAGTAGTTTTCTTTCAAACCACCCTTGGTCGCACTTGGAATTACGTAGGGTCATGGCCCTAGGTCACATTGAAGAAGGATCGATAGAGAGGAGCTGCGCCAAAGGCTGAAATCTCCTGTATTGGTCGCAAAAGAAGATTTGCATGGCCTCGAGGCATTGGGATTGACTCGAAGAAGTCATGGGCACCACCTAGAACATTAATGGGTGTCTGGCCTCATCTCAATCCTGATGAAGGTAGTTAATGGAAATGGGGGTGGTAGTTGAGACCTCGTCTCACCCCATAAATGGAAAGCATACTGAGAATGGTCGTGGGGGGATATTGTCAATCTGAAGTTTCCTGAGGGATGGATTTTCCTACAAAGCACATAACTAAGTCGAGCTCATGGCTGACATAAGAAGGCCTGCACAGGTAGACATAGTAGGCGTCGACTGAAAACTTTGAATGTGGGGATCCGATCACATTCCTGGTGGTTGCAACATTTTTAGTATATATAGGCAGTTTTGATATTTTGTTAACATCGAATGGTTGAGCTAGGCTCCCTGCTATTGTAATATTTTGATGAAGAACACTAGTTCTTTGGTTATGTCTTGATTTGAGACTTCTTGATTAATCTAAGTCATCTTTCTTACTCCATCTTATTTGCCTCTGATACTAAGATATTTCATGATTGACTGATTCACATGGATTGTTGTGACTATATTATGATGAATGTTTGATTATAATGTTGTTATGATTTCTTTCAGTTTCCTTGAAATTTGAATCCAAGAGGATCTCGTGTTTAAGTTTTTATTCCTTAGGCTATTGGAAGGCTTGATGTTCACGGGAGACCTCTACACTTTTTTCACCAAAGTCTTCCTCCTACTCACCTTTTCTCCGACTTACTGATTGACTTTAATCCAAGACCTCAATTGCTTACGCATACCAGTCCATATTTCTGAGTTAGGATGTTATTTTCATTGAGTCTTCTCCATTTGGCCTCTTAAAACTCATTTACATTTACTGTATAAATTGATGGGTACTGGGATTAACTTCTATGAAATCAAAGGGTGACTTCTAGTGCTAACACATGGAACCACACATCGATCGAAAAATGCAAACAGATTGTGTGTTACAAGGAAGGACATTTCTCATTTTGTAAGGATTGTGCACCATGCATGCAAAGATGTCTTGTCCCATCTATTTTGCTGGGTTTTGACATTCTTAGTCTCAATCCCTAGTAATAAATACCTAGTGTTGAAATATTGTAACTGCAAAGAGTATTCTATTTATTATTGATGTATTATTCATTAGATCAATCCCCTTTTGTGGATTGATCATGTCGGGTATTGTAAATGACCAAATCTCCTTTTGCGGATTGGTCAAACCCTAATTGTAATATGCAAAATGAGAAGTCGGCCCCCAAAATAAATTAAGGTGGTTCTAACCACCCAGAAAGAGAAGTCAGACCTGCTAGTGAAAAGACACTTCCTTTCATCACCTGCCAGATTGTATAAATAAAGGAGGCCAGCGCCTCATTTATTCACTCACTCACTTGATCATCCAGAGCGCAATTTTGGAGCTGCAGTTGGAGAAGAAGGAAGAGAGAGAGAGACGTATTACTTGGGAGAGAAATTTCTGTAGTGTTTGGTTTATACACTTGGCATTGTATTGGCTATCTATATTAAGGAAGTTTTTGTTGGGTTTTCTCCCCCATGAGGGTTTCCCAGGATAAATGATGTGTCTCTTGTGATTGTGTTTTTCTCAGTGATCATATCTATGCTATGGTTATCTAGTGAATTGAAAATAAATCTAATAATAGCTTAAACTCTAACATGGTATCAAAGCTAAGTTGAAGAGAGCATCTTTCACAAGAAGAAAAAAGTCATTGTTGTCGTACATAAAAAAATAGGGCTTTTTATTGAAAAGGAATTTCAGCCCAAGAGCCATCTAGAAAAGTGCACCCTAGCCCAAGGAACTCTTTGGCACCTTCAGTGCACCTTTTCAGTGGTTAGATCTCCTGAAAAGTGAAACCCTAGTTTTCTCAAGTACCAGAAGTACCAGAAAACCAAAAGTACCGGAGTACCAGAAAATGAGAAGCACTAGTCCAGAAATCCACTCGTCAAGTTTGAAGGGGAAAAAGTAGGATTTTTTGAAATATAACCACACTAGGATACTCACCTCATCCAAGCGCACCTCCTAGTAAGTTCAAAATTCAATTTTGAGCACTTTCATTTTTTGGTCATTTTCCTAGCTTCGGGTAGAAAATGTGTGCAAGCACTAAGCTTGTTGACAAGATAGAAGGTGTGGAAAATTTTTATGCCTGGAAGTATAGGATTGAACTCATTATTGAAGAGAATGACCTAGCAAGATTCGTTAAAGAAGATGTACCAGAACCCATCGATGTTGCAGCTATAGAAAAACACCAAAAGGACACAATTAGGGCCAAAAGAATCATTGCAGATTCTATAAAAGATCACTTGATTCCTCAAGTGTCTTCAAAGAAGACTCCAAAAGAAATGTTTGATACCCTAACCAGATTATATGAAGGAAAGAACATATATCAAAAGATGAATCTAAGAACTCAACTCAAGAATACAAGGATGTAGAAAGGAGAATCAATCCAGGAATATTTCTCCAGAATATCACAATTCAAAGAATGGCTAGAAGAAATTGGAGATACTATAGATGAAGACGAACTCATAATGACGGGCCTTAATGGTCTCACAAGACCTTGGGATGCATTCATCCAAACTATTTATGCCATAAAGGAGAAACTACAATTTGACAGTCTTTAGGAAGAATGTATTCAAGAAGAATCAAGAGTAGCTAACCGAGAAGCTTTGCTATCAAGAGATGAAGATCAAGCCCTAGATACTCACACTAAAGGAGGAAGAAAGAAGTCTTACTTCCAGAAGAAAACTCATAAAGAGTCTCACCCCCAAAACAAATTCATACATAAAGAATCTCAACCAAGGCGATTCCAGAAGTTTCAGAAAGGACAAAGAAGAGGAAAATATTTCTCATCCTACCAATGTTACCATTGTGACAAGATGGAACATATTGCGAAACATTGTCTAGCTAGATGATAAGATTACAAGAAGAAAAGCAAGAGGTATCATGCCCATGCAGTTGAAGATGAAGAGCCACCCACAAAGATGATAAAAGAACAAATTGAAGACTATGTCTTAATCTCGGCCCTCTTAGGATCAATATCACCTGGTGATGACACTTGGCTCATTAATAGTGGTGCTTCCAAGTAGATGACAAGTAAAAGAGACATTCTCTCTTTCCTTTCAAAAAAGAAGTTTTCTCAGACAGTTACACTTGGAGATGATTATCAATACCCTATCAAGGGAGCAGGAGAATCAAATTACAAGCTCAATTCAGGGATCCCAATGAAGATGAAGGATGCACTCTATGTACCAGGTTTGACAAAGAACTTACTCTCCATATCAGCTTTAGAAAAGAAAGGCTTCAGAGTTGCCTTTAGAGATGGAGAAGTTCTTATGTGGGACAAAGGAAAAACCATCGAAGAAGCAATTGTTATTGGAAAAGAAGAAGGTGGCTTGTATAAGCCAAAGGGTCACTCAGAAGCAGCCATTACCCACTCCATTGAGAATCCATGTGAACTTTGGCATAGAATATTATCCCACGTCAACTACAAGGCATTACCATATGTAAGCAAGGAAGTCACAGGTCTACCAGAACTCAAGGTTGACCATGAAGGTGTGTGCAATGGATGTGCACAAGGGAAGAACATCAAGAACCCTTTTTCGAAGAGAGACAGTAAAGCATAAGGAGTCTTAGAAATCATTCACTCAGATGTGTGTGGCCCAATGCCATCATCCTCCATCAATGGGTATGTATGCTATGTATCTTTTATTGATGACTATTCTTGTAAAACCTGGGTTTACTTTTTGAAATCAAAAGATGAAGTGTTCAGTAAATTCAAGGAATTCAAAGCCTTGATAGAGAATCTTTCGGAAAGAAAGATGAAGATACTAAGGTCAAATAATGGAGGAGAATACACCTCAAAAGAGTTTGTAAACTTTTTCAAAGATGTGGGGATAAAGAGAGAGCTCACCACTCCCTACAATCCCCAAAAAAATGGTGTAGCAGAAAGAAAGAATATAACTATAATGGAAGCAGTGAAGACCATGATCCATGATCAAGATATTTTAATGTGCTTATGAGAAGAAGCAGCAAAAACAACAGTATATGTGCATAACAAATTGTCCCATAGTGCACTTGGGTTCAAGACCCCAGAAGATATGTTCTCTGGAAAGAAGCCAGAAGTAAGCCATCTCAAAATATTTGGCTACCCAGTATTTGTACATATTCCAAAAGAGAAGAGAACCAAGCTGGAACCTTCAGGGAAGAAGGGAATATTTGTTGGATACTGTGAGGTATCCAAGGCCTTTAGATTTTATATACCAGGTGTTATAACCCTATAATTCATAGGATCATCTGGTGATTGTAAAATTTTCACTCTGGATGTATTTTGGCTTGCAAATAATATTTCATTTCGGCAAATTATTTTCAAGAAAAGGAAAATTCATGTTTTTTTATGCTGAGTGGTGTTTCCTAACTCCATGGAAATAAAAAGAAAAAGAAGTTGCGTGCAAAACCCACAAAAAGTCATTTAGCCTAAATTCCACATCATATATTGAATTGCATCGTAGAGATTAAAGATAGGGCCTAGATCTACGACTGAGCTCTTGGTGCCTAGATCTACGGTCCACAGGAGATTATGGAACCCCCTGATCGTTTGACCTTTAACAGTGGGGTGGGGGGTCCGAAAATATGTTTAAAAGGCGCACT